>JAFIRS010007403.1:0-25364 GCA_018342105.1 Gonioctena quinquepunctata | reverse complement strand
TAATTTTAATTTAGAGCTGAAAATGGGTCTCCGCGCGATATTTTTAGGTTGTGCTCGCGGGGTCAAAAGCGAGTACGACACATTAATTAATTTATTTAAGGTATTAAATATTTTTTTTTGCTTTAAAAAAATTATGGTGTATTCTGATCACTACATATGATTTGTTCCCGTTGGAAATTTCACTTGAAGTTAATTTTTCAACAAGTTAAACGATTGTTAACTAACAAAATTTTCTCGAACTTCTGTCTTGATTGTTAATGAAAAAAAATGTTTAAATAATTGTCGTAAACATTTTTTGCATCGTAGAGCCTCTCTTATATACATACTCAACAAGATCACGCCATAAAAGTTGAAAAAAATATTCACACTTTGTTTATAATAATTTTTGTACTTGAACAAAAACTAAAAAATCCAAGTAATGTTGTTAAAAAAATGTTTTTTTCTTAGTCATCATATCATCGTTTTTTTATGAATACAAGATATAAATTGATTTGCAAAAAAAATGTTTCCCGCCATTTGTTGATAAATTTTTTATAAACAAATTGATTATTTCAATATTTCTGAAAAATTTTTTTTTACATTATTGTTTCACAACTTTCATGTTTTTTGAAGAAAAAAGTTTTCCTTAACAATTTTCAATTGTTTATAATTTTTTTTATATTTCTATTTTTAAAAATTTTAATTTTTTTTTTAAAAATAATTAAGAATAAAAATTTTTTTATTCCTTTTTTTAAACTACCAATTTGTTATAAACAAATTTTTTACTTTGTTAGATTTTTTTCTCAAACTTCTAAAATTTACAAAAATAACAATATATAACAAAGTATAGAAGAAAAAAATCCCAATTTTCCAATTCCAATTCCCAAAATAAATAAAAAATTGGAAAAATTTGTTTTCTATACTTTGTTATATATGGTTGTTTTTGTAAATCTTAGAAGTTTCAGAAAAAAAATCTAACAAACTGAAAAAAAAATTTATTACAAATTGGTGAGTTAATAAACAATGGAATTGTTGATTGAAATTTTTTTTTTCTTACTCCAAAGAGGACTGTCAATTATGATTTTTAGAAAAAAAATAATTTCTCATCTAATTATTTAAACAATAGAAATATAAAAAAACTATTATAAAAAAAATTTTTTTAAAAAATATTTTAATATAATGAAGTGTGGATTTTTTTTTAAAAAAATTGAAATAATTTTTTATTAAAAAATTATCAAAAAATGGCGGGAAATATTTTTTTTGCAAATCAGTTCATATCTTGTATCAATAAAAAAACGATGATATGATGATAAAAAAAAAATTACATTACTTGGATTTTTTTGTTTTTGTTCAAGTACAAAAATTATTAATAACAAAGTATGAATATTTTTTCAACTTTCATGGCGTGATCTTGTTAAGTATGTATATAAGAAAGGCTCTACAAAGCGAAACATTTTTACGACAATTATTTAAACATTTTTTTTTCATTTACAATTAAGACAGAAGTTCGAGAAAATTTTGTTAGATAACAATCGTTTAACTTGTTGAAAAATTAACTTTAAGTAGAATTTCCAACAGGAATGAATTATCTATAGTGTTCAGAATACACCATGATTTCTTCAAATAAAAAAAAAATTATTTGATACCTTACATAAATTAATTAATATGTCTTACTCGCTTTTGACGCCGCGCGCGCATCCTAAAAATGTCGCGCGGAGACCCATTTTCAGCGTTAAATTTGAATTATGGATAACAGGCATAGAGTTTTTCATTGGAAATTTCCTCCTCTTTCAGAATCTTTTTTTGAAGTTTCTTAAATATCAATAGTTTATGAAATATTGGCAAAAAACGAAATGCCATTTTTTTTTCAATCTCTAATTGTTTATAACTTTTGCAATTTTTTATGTGCTAATACACGCTTTTGGCACATTTTCCTATGCGTTATTCCGGATCCAATGAGCTATCACACATAATTTTAAGAGCAGTATCTCTATTTTAGACCATTTTCAACTTGTCGATTAGACTAGGTAGGATTCAAACCTGTGCCATACTGATGTGGACCTGAAATTAGCACAAGAAACAATTGAGTCACCTATGCCAGCTAATGAGAAATATAAATCACAATATTCCATTCTTTTGGGAAGAAAAATCTAAATTTAATTTTAGTAGGCCGAAATGATATTTTCTTTGATTTTAGAAAATATACCTTCCATATCGGAAACTCAAGATCTTGGCAAACAAGTTAAAAACAATAAAAACAAAAACAGGGCAGATCAAAAGTTTTAGTGATATTATTGAATCGGAAATTGATTAAATCAATTTCCACATTGGTTATGAAAGCACTAGCGCAAATTAGTTATAACAGATCATAAAAAAGTGTGCCTATCTGAATGTTAGTATTGATTAATTAATTGTCATAATACTTTCCATTCAGCACCTTGATTACCAATAAAAAGTAATTTTTTTCTGGCATTGGGTTTTAGTCCATGTTAACAATTGGACAGCTGGTTGGTAGACAGATTGCAAAACAATTTACCCCAATAGTTCAATCCATAGTCAATTGTGAAATGCAGCTGGCACTTCAATACAAATGCATAGTGAGTATAAAATTTCAATAAAGGTCTATGAAGTTAAAATTACTAATTGAACAAATTCAAAAGAGATACCTCATTTCTCATGTAATTTTCCAACCTTATGACAGAAAATCAGAGCATAAATAATAACTTTTTAACAAAAAATCAAACCAACGAAACAAGAGACTGAAAAGAGAAAAATGAAATAAAACTTTTTAGTCCCTTCGGAAATTGCCGAGGGTTCCCGAAGTTACTATCAGCGAGACACCTACCCGAATGAGCACACACGTGAAGGCGAACGTCGTTGCGAGTGATCGTGCGGAGAGCGCATTTTTGGAATGTTATTATTGATCGCTGGAGATTTCACGTTACATTTTTGGGCTATTTTGTTTTGAATATTTCTTTTTGGTAATTTAATTTTTTCTGCTGATTGTTTGTTTGGCGCTGACCCAAAATAATCAACTTAGCTTAGCTTAGCTTGGTTATTGAGACTAAAAAGGTTTATTTCATTTTTCTCTTTTTATCCGTTCAATTTTCTGTTGAAAAGTTTTTATTTTTCCATTTTACAATATTGTGTGGCTAAAATCGACTAATTACTACATGCTTATTTTTTTATTACTTTCAAAATACTTACATATTCACCTTACTCAAACTATTAGGTGTTATAATATATATAATTACCCCAAATACTATATAAAGTTCATTAAAAATATATGGCAACACTAGCCAGTTCACTGTGTTTGAAATCTTGACAAATTTTTCAAAGAAAAACATCTCACTCGATAAAATTTACTCCAGTCTTTATTCGTCATAACCATCATTATTAGCATGTAGTGGAGTTATTTTTTCAATCAACTCTGTACTTCACGGAAAGTGTGTGTGAACCAATCAACTCTGAAATATCTGATATCTCAAATAATTCCAAACATTCATTCTTTAATATACCTGACTTGTTTTTTGTGCGGGTTCGCTACTTTCGGGAACCGACGATTAAAAAATACCCAGGAATATACAACAAAATATTTATGATTTATGTCCAGCTCCAAGACCCGTCACGATAAGTGATGATGCGGCCACCTTGGGAGGCTACATGACCATGAAACCAGTGAAACAAGGAATAGCATAGACTACTTTGTTGCAGGAGATAGTCCCCAAACCAATGTCTAATTTTGGAAAAAAACAAACAACCAAAAGGTTCTCCCATATTTTTAGGGGTTATTTGCAAAAGTGCAACACAGTGGCGATGTTCATCAATATTCATTCGTACTGAACCTGTTTTCTCGGTAATATACTCCTTTCGGAAAGGAAAAGGAACCATGTGATATAGAATTCATTCATTTCAATGAAAGTTGAGAGTATAATCTTAAGAAACGAAAAAAAAACTCATCTTTCCAAAATCATAGAAATATATTGTTCCAAACAATAGCCCAAAGATTTGAAAAAAAATGGCAGCTTCAGAATCTGGAGATTTATATGAAACAATTATTCAAATTCGGAAACGTACTATAATGAGTCTTACGTCAGATGCCATCACTCGGCATAACGGCGTTGATAAGGAATGTCACCTGGGATTCTCGCCGAGTTGAACTTATCAGTTCAGTAATAATATCGCTTGGTGGTAATCCATCCCCTATACGAATCGTCTGAGTAAATATTTAGTCTGATATTCATTCATTTCGCTCCAGGAGTCGACATACTGTGTTCCTGGATTCTCCACATTAGTTAAATGAAGGCTACGTTATAAACTCACCATAAAAAATACACTAGAGGTAACAGGCTTCCGATTGAAATGACGAGTTCTCTATGATAATTATGTTGTAGCCTGACTACGGGGTGTTGTGACTTAACACGCCACACCTGTAATACCAGACATTATTCGTTAGATTGGAAAAACAGTATTAAGAGCAATCGACTGTCTGAAGATGGTCGATACTGAAACATAGGTTCTGGAGCGGCTCAGAACTAATTTCATTTCTCTCGAATACTGGAACATGGGTTGTTTATTCAGGAAGTACTACCGTTCAGGAGGAATTTTGAAAGACAATAAATAACCAAAGAAATAATAAAAAGGCACTCATAAAATGTTAAGAATGTACATATATATTTAATAAAAATGTTTCACAATTATTTTCTGCAACACTTATACAACGAAAACGAATGTAGCTTATTGGCAGATGATTTTGTAGTTGGCTACACAATAGAAATAATTTTACTAAAAGAACAATCTTGAAATCAATTGCTACAAACGGCTAACAATAATTCTCTTTTGAGATCTTTGTAATCTGGAAAACTATGGAGATACTTTATAGACGAATACACATTTCAATAGGTTGGGTTTTGCCATGAACATAAATATAGAAAAACAAACATTAGACTCACCCTGTTTCACCCTTATGCACTGGAGTAGTTTTTAAACGACAATTAGTTCTGTTATTATATCGAGTAATATCGCGTCAAGTTGTTATTCTATTTTATTCGCCCAGTATATTCGTATACGGCTAAGGTTTTTCTAAATGATCGTGAACCATGGAATTGCGGACTACCGTTGTATTATCTCTGTTCTGGAAGCGTTGACAAAATAGACAATTTGTGGAAAACTATACTGTTCACTCGTGTTTTTACTAAGAGCTTCAATACTTGATTTGAATTGGCTGAGTTTTTATGTTTTCTGAAGTTCACTACACTGGTTTGGAAACTCTCATTATTATTGTACGATACTGTAATTAGACTGACTTTTTAACCTAACTTTTGAGAGTGACATGTCTCTAGTTCACTGTTGAACATCGAATTCTCTATCGTGATATCCTCTCGCGCTTTTATAAGATCTTCAACACGGGAGCTAGTAGGCGGGGTTTATTCAATACCATTTTTTTTTCTTTCCGTTAATTGGTTGGTAAAAACCGATAAAGAGGCGGCTCGTAAAACTGATAGGGGCCGTGTTTGTCGGATATATTCATGAATAAACCGCGATGCTTATCTATATTATAAATGGGTGAAAATCTTACTGAATGACAGGAATTTATGGTGGGCTGTCTGATGGTCGCTGAACTAATGACCACACAAGGGTGAATTATGAGTCTAGACGTTGTCTATTTCCTGTGAAGTTGGGGTTTGTTTACTTCAATTAATGATGCGGGTAGGTGATGCTCGCGTTATCGAGTTTTTTATTTCTTTTCGGGTAACGATATATGTTCTTTAGGTGCCCTGTGTTTATCAACTTTGGACGTGTGTCAAATTTACGACGTTGTTTTGGTAGTTATTGAAACTGACTTCTTTATCTCGCTGTGAATGTACCAAGTAGCAATCAATAATCTTTGTTTACTCTCCTAGATGAATTATTTATGCATCCGGTATACAAGGGTTACTTCTTGATAATTATTTTTAAGTGCATTTCTGTAATTACTTGGCATAACATTTATGAATCTGATAAGGGAAAGGAACAAAGCTCACAAAGAAGTATGTTTCCTGGAGACAGATCACAGATAAATCAACAGTTAGGTCAAATAATCTTTTATTAAATAAAAAAAAAATCGTCATATTTAGAAAATCCAGAAAATAACAATCAGCTCTGGAAACTATTTAGAAATCTTAAACCAAAAAAGACTGACATGACCTCCTTTCGATCCATGTTGGACGTGAAATGAGCATGACCCTGAGTCGGGAACCCAAACTTTTGCAGACACATTGGAATGCAGTTACGGAGATGAAGATCCTGGCGATAATCTGTTTGAATATTAATTTTCGTTAAACTTTAGGAGAACCTGACTGCGATGTCATTCGTCCAGTTCCGTTGGTATATAGCCCTAAAAAGCGCCCAGTTATCACCGAATTTCTAGTTCCATCATCAGAAAATTTCCGGACAACCAGATGCAATCATATTTGAATTTGATCAACAATTCAATTCGCCCTAGGAGGTTGTCTGAAGGTAATGTGGTTATGATTCCGACAGAAGCGCATAATCCGATTTTTCGGCAGGATCACCGGCCGACTAGTCTGCTCTGTAGTTCAGTCAAATTAGATGGCGGAAGCAGCATTCTACGGAACGGCACTGAGAGTAGTTGCAAATTTGATTTTCGCATTGACTAACGGAAAATATGCTTCCCTTCTTTGTTATATATCGGATAGAGTCTGATAAAGTCTGGCATGGAGGTCTATCACGAAAATGTATATCAATTAGCAACAACCTCGAAAAGCAATTATTCTCTAATATATCAAAATTCATAATACTCGTATTGATTTGTTGATTTGTTGTAACTTGGGCTGATCGTTTTTCAGAGGACCTTTTTGAAAATAGATTCCCTGAATTGTAACTGGTATACAACATCCGCGGACTCAACAAGAACATCAATGACGTCCACCATCACCTACAGACGAAAAAACCGGATATTCTGGCTCTAACAGAAACACAAGTAAACTCGTCCACCAACAAGGTCCATATGCTTTGTCCTGGTTACGAACTCCATTCTCGATTCAGGTTCAGAGGTGGAGTCTGCCTTTACGCTAAGGCTAACCTTTCATGCCAGCGTGAAGAGAGTTTGGAACCGAAAGACTTTGATGTGATGTGGTTCAAGCTATCTGATACCAAACTGACTAAGTTTTTCTGCTGCCTTCACCTATCACCTAATGAACCTTCATATAACGACCTCTTTGAGTTTTTATCACTCAAACTGGACTACATTCAGGAGAACCATCCAACAGCTGAAACCATAATCATGGGAGACTTCAATGTACATAACGCTGCCTGGCTCAAATTCTCTAACAAAACAGATGATGCGGGTCGTCAAGCCGAGGCCTTCGCCATCACTCATGGTCTAGAACAACTGGTCGAGCTACCAACCCGCATCCCTGATGTCAACAACCAGTCTGCCAATACACTAGATCTTTTCCTCACCACCAATCCTGACCTGTATAGAATAGAAGTTTGTGCCCCACTTGGAAACTCTGATCACACCCTCATCTCCACAACATGCTCTTTCCATCTACCATCGAGCTGCACAATACCACCCCGTCTCATTTGGCATTACAATTCGGCCGACTGGGAAGGTCTTCGTATGTTTTTCTCAGCGTTTCCATGGGAGAGTTTGTTTCTCTTCAGTAGATCCAACACGATGTGCTGAGACAATTTCTGAAATCATCATGTTGGGGATGCAAACTTACATACCGAATACCGAAAGAAGAACATCATCCGATAAGACTTGGTTTAACAGAAACTGCTCTAGAGCTGTGGCTTCCAAACAGGCAGCATACCATCGATGGCTAAAAAATCCGGGCCCTGAGACCAGAGCAGCATATGTCGAGGCTAGAGGCATATGCAAAGAGACAATAGTATGCTCAAAAGATGCCCACAATGCCAAAATAAGATCAAAACTTGTTGAATGTCCTAACGGATCCCGTTCATTTTGGTCTTTCGCCAAAGCTGTGGGAAGAAACCCCACTTCCAGCTCATTTCCACCTCTAACCAAAGAAGATGGAACACTAGTAACGACTGCCCAGGAAAAAGCCAATATCTTTGCGCACCTATTTGCTGGAAATTCCACTCTGGATTCATCGGGAAAACAACCCCCGAACATTACACCTATTGACAGTCACATGCCCGAGATCACCTTTCGCCAACGAACTATCAGAAAGATTTTGCTGGGTCTCAACACCAACAAAGCCTGTGGATCTGACGGAATCCCGCCGATTGTTCTCAAGAAATGTGCCCCCGAACTAACACCTGGTCTTTGCAAGTTGTTCAACCACTCGTACAATTTGGGGGTATTTCCGTCCAGTTGGAAAATTGCAAGAGTACAGCCAGTCCCTAAAAAAGGCAAAAAGGCCCTACCCAGCAACTACAGACCTATCGCACTGCTATCTATTATTTCAAAGGTCATGGGAAAAGCCATCAACATCGAGCTCATGAAATATCTGGAAGACTCAGGAATTGTCAACGATAGGCAATATGGCTTCCGCCATCAGAGATCAACTGGTGACCTGCTCGCTTACGTCTTACATATATGGCAGCTATCTATTGAAAAGTATAGAGAAACTTTAGCTGTGGCATTAGATATCTCCAAGGCGTTCGATCGAGTTTGGCACCAGGGACTCCTCGCCAAGCTTCCGTCTTATGGCTTGCCCCCTCAGCTGTGTTCTCTGCTTGCTAGTTTTCTCTCAAACAGGTCTCTCCATGTAGTGGTCGATGGAGTTTCATCTGACACTCTACTCATAAATGCTGGTGTTCCGCAAGGATCTATTCTCGCACCAACACTATTTCTACTTCACATCAACGACCTGTTGAAAGCAACTTCATGTCCAGTACACAGCTTTGCCGATGATAGTACCCTCCATACCGCTTTCTCTTCCAGGGCCCCTATATCAGCCCGTGAAACCAGAAATGAACGAGGAAGAAATGTTAATAATATAAACATGGACTTAGCAACAATTCTCGAGTGGGGATCTAATAACTTGGTAGAATTCAATGCAAACAAAACACAAGCATGTCTTTTCTTCAGAGAAGCCGATCTCACTGTGCCTAACATAACTTTGTCAGGAGTAACCATACCACTGAAGTCATCCATATCGATGCTTGGTATTACTATCAGCAATAACCTTTCCTGGGAAAATCACGTGAGGTCCATTGCCAAAAGTGCATCCCGAAAACTTGGTTTTTTGTTTCGTGCCAAGAGATATTTCACCTCCACTCAGCTGCTTATGATCTATAAGGCACAGATCCGACCTGTCCTGGAATACTGTTCCCACATTTGGAGCGCGGCACCTAAACATATCCTGAGGCTATTGGATTCTGTCCAAAAAAGGGCAATTCGTCTCGTTGGTGATGCCTCGCTTACAAACTCGCTCACTTGTCTGGAACACCGTAGAAAAGTTGGCGATTTGTCTCTATTTTATAGATATTTTCATGGGCGATGCTCTTCTGAAATATCAACAATCGTTCCTGCTTTGGCAGTCTCTTCGAGATTAACCCGACAAGTTCAGTCATCACACCCCTTCGTGCTCACTTTGGAGACCTGCAGAACATCACTTTCCAAAGACTCGTTCATCCAACGAACAGCGAGGCTTTGGTACTCATTGCCTAGGGAGGTGTTCCCCAAGGCATACAACCTCCAGAAATTTAAGAAGAACACCAACTCCTACCTTCTTTCCCTTGGTTCCCACGATGTTCTCTGAACATTACAGGATATCCCTTTTCGTGGAAACCAGAACATAAAAAAAAAGGGCGTTTTTCATTGACTGAGATTAAATTTTCAAAATATAGTATTAAAATCAGCCCAAGAGCCCTAACGTTTATAATAACAGTGCAGAAGAAATTGTAGAATCAATTTTTCTATAATTAATTTTTTCCACTAAGTGAAAGCAGGACATTCCGAATTGAAGTGGAACAAAAAGATGAAAGAGAATCTCGAGCAAATAACGAAGATTGAAAGTGGTGTCTATAAGGCGACTATACCTTTCCACCTATTACATATCAAGTAGCGAAAATATAAAGAAATCCTCGTACGCTGATGAAACAGCTTCATTAGCCACATCGACAAAATGCAGGTGATTTCAATTGGTCGTTAAAAGTTAAGCGTGTCCCGGAGAGTAGTGTGATTGTCTCAGCTCAATTAGAGGCCGCATATTGGAATAGACAATTCGAAAGAAAAGAAACTACTAGATCGTAGAAAGTGATGTTATATCAGCAGGTTGGTGGAAAAGTCGTACGGACCTTTTTAGGGACATTATGTCGGACTCAACTAATTTCGTCATATATTCATGTGGACCACGAAATCCCTAGTGCCCCAATATCAAGGCGCAGAAAACATGCGTAAAAGCGCTGCGTAGTTGCTTTGAACACAGCATGAGGAGTCCGATGGAGGTCGTTGTTGTTGAAATCAGGAGGCTCGAACACTCATGCCCTATGCTTTTCGAACTAGATAGAACTGGCGTAGCACGCCGTGTATGCGGAGGCTGGTGGCCTACATCATTCCATTCCTTCTTACCGAGTTGAGATGAGAATCCCTGAGGGCCAAGGTGGGAACACAATCAAAATTATATTCACCCCTGCCATTTCGTGTGCTTCAGCAGTTTGGAGACAGTCGAACAGAACCAAAATTTGTAATCTGGAACGAATGTGAATAAAAGTTTTTAGTATGATCACGAACGCTCCGTGGTACGTATGGAACGTTTGGATACTCGAAGACCTCAATCTGCTTTCCATTGATGATCTTGAAAAACTCAACCAGAAGGTACTCGAATATTGTTTTCCATACATCAATAATCAATTTGAAATTTTCTTAGGTTATTTTTTGAATTAAGAATACCAAAAACGCAGTTACGTATCGGAGCAAATTCAGTGAATTTCCCTTCTCAGAACAGATAACCAACGTTTTTTACTTCCAGGGAAAAGAAAACTCAAAATATGGAATACAATATGTCGATACCTTCCCAAAAAACAATCAGACATTATTCAGAAGGTATGCGATTATGCGAAATCGCACGATGATCATTTTGTAAGGAAGGTCACTGATTATGCTATAGATGACCACGCCCATTATAAGCATTCAAGATACTCATTTGGACTTCCCTATACTAAGTTGAGTAACTCGCTCACATAAAAACTTCAATTCAAAAATCTTACCAGTTCTTGTACTCCTCCTTGGAGAGAGACCTCAATTTGGTATTTAAACATGCGACTTCTTCCAGAATTCAAACAAATTGCGAATAGAGATTGAGAGTCTTGGGAGCAATTTGGAGAAATATCTATTAATTTGCATGTATAGGAAAAAATGTTTCCAGATATTTTCAATTAGCATAGAATGATGAAGATTCATGGATTCACAGATATCATTGAGAATCCAAAATCTGCGTAGTTGTAGTGCTCTTAGTTATCGCCCAAGTCGTTTGAGCAATGTCACGAGCTGGGAAAACTCCACTCGAAAGATAATTTGAGCAGCTCAATTAACTCCCACACTGATATGTTGATTGATAGGTCGTTGGATTCGTGATACAACCGTGACTTTCCACTACTTCTGAGTGAAATTACATTGTTTTTATCCATTTATAATTCAATAATAAAATAATAAGTCATTGAATCATGTGCATTTTCAACATAAAACATCATTATAGGTATAGCATATCTGACGTCTTCTGTTGTTATTGATAATGTAGATTGTACATTGTAGGGGGTCGGTACGGCTCTTCAGCCTCTCCGTACCTTGAACTGTGAGGTCATTTGTACATTACCCTTCATACATTCAAGAGCCGGAATTCCTTGCGAAGCGTATCAGTTTCCTGAAAGCTTAGTTCCTGAAGTCAGGGCGTTAGTGGAACCCATTCAAGGAACTCAAGCCTTTTGCAAAACAGCGCCTGGCAGTTGCAAAGTAGCTGTTCCGCAGTGTCAGCGGAGTTCTTGCAGTAACGACACAGTTCACTGTCTTATCTATCCATTTTTTGAGGTGATACCTCAGAGGACAATGTTTGGTGAGCAGTCTGGTTACCAGTTTCAAATCTTTCTTGTCCAACCCGAGGAACTGCTCAGCTATCTTTGGCGAGGGAGAGGGTTTTAATTTGGTCAGCTTCCCAGCGCCGAAACTATTCGTTGATGTGGGCTCTGGAAAGACCACAAGAGGGTTCCGTGCCAGAAAATTGAGTGTTTGCGCCTTCCTTGGCAAGGCTGTCCACTTCTTCATTGCCTTTGATTCCCTTGTGACCTGGCACCATAGAGAAACTAAAAATAAAGAGAGTTGTCAAACCTGCAGAAAAAGTTGGCACCACGTTTAGACAGGGGCGACATATCTCGCAACTGGCCGAACTAAGTTAGTACAGTTGGTAAAACAGATTTATCTTCAGTTAACGATGGAGATAAGGCGGGTTTTTCAAATGTATTACTTTTATATGGTGTATATTTCATGAGTGATCGATTTGCCATTCCTGTATTTCATATGAAATACAGGAATGGCAAATCGATCCCTAATAAAATATATACAGTAATCGATTCGTAGAATGTTAGTTCGAAAGTTTCAAAATAAATCTTTGTTTCATGATATCAAGAACAAAATTAAAGTTCTTATAAAATGAGAATAATAAGTTAAACACTATCAAAAATACATTTTATTTTATCTAGGACAAGGTACAACTACAGACAAAACAATAATGAAACTCTGAAAAACAACAAAATTAAAAATATTCTTCAGTCTTATCATGAAATCAACCAAAATAAAAACAACCTACCTTCAATAATTTTGTTAATTTATTAGCACAAAGGAGAACGAGTAGGTATCACAAACACTCCAGTTTGATGATAATCATATTAAGTAGACCATCTACTTCGTACTTCCTCAAATGGTGATAGGAAATGGAAACTCTTGGATGGAAATGAGTACCAATTTGTAAAAAAAAATCTGCAACTGATGGATGGAAATAAGTATCAGTTTGTGGTAAGCAGCTTATATTTTACCTTGTAAAAGAATATTTCCAGGAATTTCAGCGTCAACAAAACATTCTATTTTCGATGTTGGGTTCCGATAGTATAATTTCCATCATTAATTTTTCGATGACAATAACAGTAGAATTATTCTGAAATAATTACATGGTTTGTCATTTTCTGACAAATGTCGATATTGGAAAATTATCATGTTATCATTCGTCTGTCGATTGCGGGCAGCGCCTCCATGCGCGACTGGCGGTACCAAAAACTTGATGGTCAAGTTCGCCAATGTTTCAAACAGTCTCTTTATTTTTGTCCATGCCTGGCACCCACATCATAGTAACCTGATTGTTCGTGGCCAGTTGTCTTAGGAAGAGTTTGCACTCCCAAGTCAGTCTAGACTGACCAGTGTGTGACTTTAGAGCTTCTAGTGCTGCTTGGCTGTCTGATAGGATAAAGATCTTTGCCCCCCTGAAACCTCTTCCGATGCATTCTTGGGCGCAAATTTGTATAGCATGGGTTTCTGCTTGAAAAATTGTTGGAGCTTTGCCTAGGGATTCTGGGATCCCAAAATTAGGACCCGGTATTCCCACTACAGGCCTTTCGTCCATTTTGGAACCATCAGTATAACATATCAATGCATTCATTTTCAGTTGAGGCCCGTTCGTTGTGAATATATAGTGGTTGTTTATAACCACTTCATAATTCACTCCAAAGTCGTGCCTAGCAAGCATAGGGGAATATTTCCAGAATCTTCAGATGTTCATTCAGATTTCCAGCCTTCAAGTTTAATGCCTGGTGCAGTCTGAACGCACTTATTGATGATGACATAGTCGCCAAATATAATTACAACAATACTCTTACTTAGTATACATGTTGGATTCTGTCCGTCTCTCAGGATGTCTGCACACTTTGACTCTCATGTACCTTTGATCTCTACTTTCTTATTCCGTCAAATTTCATTCAATTCCTGCTTCTCATGTATGACTTTTCATTCTCCTTCGCTATTATTTAACTTTCTTTTTGAATACTCCCATCATTATGAGAAACTGAAATGATTTCTAGGTGAACTTTATCAACATCGACTTTCACTATTAAATAACTGAAATTTGGTAATCTAATCGCACTGTTGGCTACAATAAGTTGTATCATTTCAGCTCAAATAATTGATGGGTCTGACTGCCGACCGAATGATTTGAATAAACTCTTGGAACTACATCCCAATCATGTATGAATCGACTGAAATGCACTCATTCTGAATTCGATTGAATTCTCAAACTTATACATTTTTCGAACTGGATGTTATGAACCGCACCGATTGGGCTGCCTACGGATTCTGAATTTGTATTGTGGTGGTTTGTCTGTATATAGGATTATATTTTATGGAAAATAGATGAGGGTCAAGATTTTCTTCTCTGCCTAATAATTTTATCATAACGATAGGATTGACACCCCATGACAGACTACCAATTTTTCAATAGTGTTCAATTAATATTTATTTTCCCCAGTAAATTATATTCAGGACTTTCGCGTTTTAATCGTTATCCAGCTATAAATTTTATATTTATATGTTTCGTCATCTTTCGGAAAGTCATTATGAATGAGAATTGATGACTCCATTTGCTTTTCGAATAATAATGTTCAAAATATCGAAGCCACCTTTGATACTCATAGCCAATCTCATTTATGGAAAACAGGTGTGTGCACTCATCCCTAAACTACTTTAATCATTTTCAGTATGCAATTATCTATATTTGTATGTATGTATATTCATTTATTTCTGAATGAAGTTATATATATATAAATAACGTCCATTAGTGATTATTTTTCAGATCATCCTATATATATATATATATATATATATATATATATATATATGAATGACGGGCCGATTGACGACCCTTCGTGAACATGAGCTATTATAAATATCTTCCGATGATATATTGCTTCAATGCATTCACCTCTATATCACCATCTAGAATTGAATAACGAATATTTATGCTTTTTCCGATTCCTGGAGTTAGACTACAATAATGACGTATTTCTAACAGTTTCGAATATTTCCATATTACTTTGCTAAAAATATTTCTTCTATGTTACTAAGGTATGAGACAGGCATCACAATCCTCCCGATCCTGTGAGAATATTTAGAATTGGCGAACTTTTCGAAACAACTATGAAAAATTTACAATCAGTAGAGATTTTTCCTACCACCTACTCTTGATTTGACTATGACAGTACTCGTTCTCTATGTTTATGACTTGCGAGTCCTCAATACTATTCATTACAGATCAATAGACTGGAGGTCCTCGTACCCTAGAATTGTGCATTTCTGAAAATATCTAGTGCATTTCTCAAAATAATTTCTATGCCAAAAATGAATTATGTTTCTCTTGGCTCGTCGTAGACTAACCAAAACAAATAAAAACTATTCATAGCGTTATTCTTCATGAATTGATTAATATTCAACTGATTTTATCCAAAACTCAATCCCATTCGATTAAAATGGCTCACATACATCATCATACCCAAATCAGAACACCTATAACTAATATGCAAAAACATCAAAACACCGAAAATGGTCTTCTAAGGTCTTCGTTAGCCTTATCTCCTTTTCCTCTTGAAAACGGAAAGTTTCCTTTACCTTCAACTCATTGGATGCTGCAGCTTTGACTGTTTGCCAGAATATTGGTTCCGGGCTTAAAACTCCGGCGAGCTCATAGAATTACTGCAGATTCACCAATTTCACTACCCTGCTACTGTAAGTTCCGGAATCAGAATTCCCCATGAAAAAACTTAATTTTGGTCAGCGTATATAAAAAATCCGAAGTTTGTAACATCGTTTATGATAGTCCAATATCTATTTTTCTCTCCCCGAAAAGCTGACTATTTCTTTACATATATCCCGGATTTTCACCACTTTACTGAAATGTTATTTGCAAAAATGTCTTCTATTCAATCGTTCCTTTTTCTTTTCCAGTCTCACTTCTTTTAGGTCAACTACTGTCTATTCATTGAGCGTCTTTCCATTACTCTCGGTAGATTTATTTCAATTATACTGTTAGTGTTCATTTTATTTTCAATTTATCGTTACTGATTTATATTTAAAAATTTTTAATATTTTTCACATTCAACCCTTTTTTTTTTATGGCTTTTTCCATTACCCGTAGTGATTTTTCGATTCTTCCTTCTGTTCCATTTAATTTCTTGACAATTCAATCTCCCAATTTTCTTCAGGAATAATATCCAACTAATTGTTCTCAAAATTATTGCCTTCGGATTCATGTAGTTGAATGACAGAGTTTCTGCATTTTCCTCGGGTGGGCATACGTAGTATTGAACGTTCTTTACTTCGGTTGACCTTTTTCAATATCCTCTCCCTTCTCCTCCTCTGTTAACTTTTCTGTCACTTTTTTCTCCATATATGGTACGATATTTACTTTACATTGTTCCAACCTATATGCATAAAAGATTTTTGTTTTTCCTATCAATTGAAATTGAAAATGCACTGGGAAACGTTTTCCAGTCGCCACGGTCCAGTTTATGATATATGATTCCCTAACAATTTTTTTTTTTGGTTTTGTAATATAATCGAGAACCTGTGGAAAATTCACGTTATTCAGCTTTATTATTGTATCTATTTCAATTTACAGCTGCTGAGATTTCCAGTGCTTTACTAGACTTTCTATATGCTAAAAAAGGAAACATTTTAAATTGAATATTGAACAGAAATAATTTTCTGTGAATTAAAAAATCTACGATAAAAACTTTTTAACAAAAAATTAAACCGACAAAAAAATGAACTGAAAAGCAAAAAATAACCTTTTTTAGTCTTAATAACTAAGCTCCTTAACTAATGTAAGTAACTAATTTTGAGTCGGCGCCAATCAAACAATCAACGAAGATTAATTAATTAAATTTTGTAAAAAAAATATATCAAAACGTCACGGCGCATCCTGCTGCCATCATTTTACGCTTTACCTGATTTAATTGCTAGTTTGTTTGGCGCCGACTCAAAATTAGTAACTTACATTAGTTTGGGAGCTCAGTTATTAAGACTGAGAAGGGTTATTTTTTGCTTTTCAGTTTCTTTTTTCGTCGGTTTCATTTTTTGTAAAAAAGCGTTTTTCATTATCTTAAGCAGATACATTTGAAAATAAATAACTGATATACATTCTGTCGCACCACTTTAGTTCAGAGATCCCAAGAATTAGGAAGGGGATGATAATCCACCTAATTTTTTCCGAAGTTCCTATTATAAATGGGAGATGATTGAAAGACTTGAGAATAGAAATATTTTTCGAAAAGTACAAAATTTTACAAAAAATTGGTTGTCCCACCAGCTATGCCCTGAAAAAAAACTGCTCTGTTCAGAAAAAATTCAATAGATAAATTGAAAGTTATTCAAGTAATCATGGCTACGTCAACATCACTTCGAAATATGAAATATTTTTCAGTGCCTTCTGAAGAAATTTTTCGTATAGATAGCTTTTGGCTAAAATAAATATTAGAAAACTTTCTGGGCCATTTCTCTATATCCTTTCACATGGAATATTCCATTGTGGGTTGGACATTTCATTTCAGATTAGCTATAAAAATACAAATCGACAGTGAATACAATGATTGCCGATATCTCGTTGATTTGTGGCATTGTTATATTTTTTTATGAGTATTTGTCCCATTTAACTTTCGGATGCTCCAAAATAATTGTTGTTTTCCATTAACCAACTAAATCTAAATATTAATTGAAATTTTTTTTTTCATTTTGGAAATATTCGTATATAAATCAAGAAAGTCTTCTATTTTTTGAACTCAAAATCATAGCATTAATCAAAATAATAAATAATCCAATGCAGATACATATGTGCATCATTTGGGAGAATTATCGTATGATTCTGCTTCGATAATTGAGAATTCATCAACAATGGAAATGTAACAATTGAGAAAATATTTTTACCATATGGACCGAATTTCCATTTTACAAATTCAAAGAATGTCGGGATATACACAACGTATACGTAACACCTGTATTCACTAGTATTCTCAACGAATATCTATTCATCAGTTGATCAAAGTTCATACTTCAGATATTAGTCCTGCAACTCATCAGTTCGCCACGACAAATAGGTTATCTCTGAAATGTTTTCTGGGAAAATAATCCCTCAAGTTGTGATCAATCAATATCAGCATTGATACCTATTCGTATGTTAATCAGGTTTTAATAAAAAATGAAATCGACGAAAAAATGAACTGAAAAAAAAATAACCCTACTTAGTCTTAATAACTAAACTCCTAAACTAATTGTTCCGAAATTCACCCCTCCGAACAAGTGCCGCTACTGACTTATTTAGTTTATAGATTTATTGCTCGCAAAGAGACAAAAGAAGATATATTGTTTTTTGTTGACATTCATGTCATATCTGTCATATTGAAGCGTTGTGTTGCAAAAACTAGCATTACCCTTTGTATTCATAAAATAAAGTTAAAAAAGTGATACAGTCCACATCATTCAATTAGTTTAACAAGTCAGAACATGGTCCATTCGAGCCGCCGGATTAAGCATTAAAAACATTCGGTTGGTTCAGCTCAGCAACAAGTTGAAGAAGTCGTACCTAAATAAGCGCAGCAGATTGCGTGAAGAAGAAAGCAAGTTAACTCCCATTGAAAGCAACATCAGAGTGATTTCCTATATTCCAAAGCATTCCTATTACTCCATTCCCTTCAAAACAGTTTCATATTATTTTCCCATTCAAAGCATTGACACGCATTGACAATTTCCAATCATGTCTCTAGGGACCCTGAAAAAGCAGAGAGAGTCTATTAAACAAAAACTTCATCTCTTTGAAAAATACATCAGTAACGTCAAAAAAAAATATTGCAGACAATCAAGGTGTCATCAGTGACATTGAATACATCGAAATCGAGCAACGCATATTCCGATCGGATCAGTATCTAAATCAATTTGATCAAGTTCAAAACGAAATTGAATGTTCATCGGAAAGTAAAGATATCGAAGATGAATATTCAGAACGCGAGTTATTCGAAAATAGATTTCACAAAAGCATGTCCGACGCAAAGGCGTTTCTCTTTTCAATCGCCTGAGCGCCAGTGGCGTACAACAAATACATTCAGAAGGGGTCAAGCTCCCTATAATTCAGTTACCGAAATTTGACGGTTCATATGACCAATGGATGGAATTTCGGGACGTATTCAAATCTTTAATTCAGTCAAACGGACAAATAAGCAAAATCCAAAAATTTCACTACTTTAGAGCCTCACTAACGGGAGGAGCTTCGGAAGTTATAAAATCAATCAATCAATTTACCGATTCCAATTATAAGGTCGCTTGGGATATGTTATGTGATAGATTTGAAAATAAAAGATTGTTAGTTCAAAATCATGTTAAGGCCATCTTCAATCTAAAGCAGATTACGAATGAATCTTCAACGCAACTTAGAAAAATAAAAGATGAATTGAATAAGCATTTGAGAAGTTTGGAGCAATTAGGTGAACCCGTCGAAAAGTGGGACACGTTGGTGATTCATATTGTGACAAGCAAGTTAGACAAAGGTACAAAAAAGGAATGGGAAAAGGACAGATATAACAATGATGTCCCCACACTTCAAGAATTAAACAATTTTCTAAAAAATAGAGCTGACCTGCTCGAAACTATTGAATCACCCAACGAACCCCAAGATAAACAATTTTAAAAACGCGAACACGTAAAAAATATCTCAAGAAATTTGCATGGCAAAAATTCCACAGAGTCATCACGCAAATACGTTTGTGCCTATTGCAAAAAGGAACAAAGTATTTCTTATTGCCCGGAATTTTTGAGACTCCCTGTTAAAGAACGAAAAATCAAAATACGACATATACTATTATGCAATAATTGCTTACGCAGCAATCATCAAGTGAAAGACTGTCGTTTCAGCGGTTGTAAATACTGTTCAAACAAACACAATACTCTTCTTCATGAGGAAACTTCTGTACTGCACAACGCACACGTGACAACCAAAAACGGCAATTTAGACACGGCCGACGAAGCCGAGTCGACCGAATCCCATACGAACAGTACATCAATATGCACGCTGTCAAAAAGGGTTACAGCCAGCAGTGTGCTACTTTCAACCGCTTCGGTGTTTGTCAGAAATGATAAGGGAGCGGAACAAACTGCACGAGTTCTTTTGGACTCTGGTTCAATGTCAAGCTTCATTACAACTGATTTGAGTACTAGGTTAAAATTACCGAAAATGAAAACTAACTTAGCTGTTTCAGGATTTAACAACGCGCTTTCATTTGTGAAACATAAATGCAATGTACGTGTACAGTCAATTCATGATTCGTTTTCTTTCGAAATCACATGTTTTGTCATTGAAAATATAACAGGAATTTTGCCCGAATCAAACATAAGTAAATCCAATCTTGATTTTCCAATTGAAATTCAACTAGCCAATCCAAGCTTTCATATTCCTGGAAAAATATACATTTTAATTGGAGCAGATTATTTCTGGGAATCATTATGCAATGAGCAAACAAAGATAGAACCATCGAAGCCTATTTTGCAGAAAACAAAATTGGGTTGGGTAGTTGCGGGATCCATTCAAGTTCCACTTTGTCGCTCCACTTGTAGTCTTGGTAAAAATCTAGATATCGAAACACAACTGACTAAGTTTCGGGAAGTTGAAGAAATGGGTCACAAGAAAGCATTTTCCAGCGAAGAAATTTTATGCGAACAAGTTTTTTCAAATACGGTTCGTCGTGATAAGAACGGAAGATTCATAGTGTCGTTACCACTTAAACATAACATTGAAAAATTAGGCGAATCACGTCATCTTGCGATTAAACAGTTCTATCGTTTAGAAAAAAGACTTCAGTCTAACGAGAAACTAAAAGGGTTATACAAGGATTTTTTAAATGAGTTCGTGTCATTAGGACATATGTCAGAAGATTCAGATTTCAGAAACGAGGTTGAATATTATATGCCACACCACGGGGTTTTGCGCGAAAACAGCATCACCACTAAATTACGTGTAGTTTTCAATGCGTCCGCCCCTTCGACTACAGGAGTGAATCTAAATGATTTGCAAATGACCGGTCCGATTATACAGGATGATTTGCTATCAATCATTCTGCGATTTAGAATGCATGCAATAATTATTACGAGCGATATCAAGATGATGTACAGGCAAGTATTGATAGAGCCCGAACAAAGTAATTTGCAAAAAATCGTATGGCGATCAAACCCTGGCGATCCGTTGCGAACTTATAAAATAAACCGTTTGGTGTATGGCATGACCGCGGCATCATTCTTAGCTATTCGTTGTTTACACGAATTAGCCGACATTCACAAAAATGCCGATCCCAAAATTTCTCGTATTATCAAAACTGATATGTACGTGGATGATTTAGTTACCGGTGCAGATACACCTGATGAAGCAAAACATATTTGTAAGAGAATTGATCAGATCCTTCTAACTGGGGGATTTGAACTTCGTAAATGGCGTTCGAATATGCGCTCGGTAATAGATGATTTCTCGGGTAAAATTGAATCCGAGCCATTTGAGTTTTCACCAGAACATATTAAGCAATGTAAAACTTTAGGTTTGTCGTGGATTAGCAAGACCGATGGGTTACAGTACGCTCTTAATGAGAATGATAAGGGATATAAAGTGACTGAAAGAACAATTCTTTCAAGAATTTCAACTGTGTTTGATCCGTTGGGTCTACTGAGCGCTTGTATCATGGTAGCGAAAATTATATTGCAAACATTGTGGGAAGCACGTTTGACTTGGGATGAGAAAATTCCTAGGAAAATTTATGATCAATGGTGCGAATTTGAAACCGAATTACATAATTTAAATGATTTAAGGATCAATCGAAAAATTGTGTGCAATGAATATACCGACATAGAATTGCACGGATTCAGCGATTCATCTCAAGACGCGTACGGAGCCTGTGTTTACGTAAAATATTCTAATCAAAATAACGAAGTAGAGGTTAATTTATTAATTGCAAAATCGAAGGTAGCTCCTCTTTCGAAATTGAACATACCGCGCTTAGAGCTTTGCGCTGCGTTACTTTTAGCCAGACTGATATCAAAGGTTGTAGAATCCATGAAGGTTATATTCAAAAATATTTATTGTTGGACCGACTCGACAATTGTTTTAGGTTGGCTCAAAACATCCCCGAATCTATCAAAACCATTTGTAGCAGAAATACAAAGGTTAACAGAATCATACAGTTGGAGACATGTTCCTACAAGCGACAACCCCGCAGATATAGTATCCAGAGGGATAAGTCCAAAATATATTTCAAATTGTCCTTTATGGTGGCATGGGCCAACATGGCTTCTAAAAGAAGAACCCTACTGGCCATATTTGACTTTGTCAAACGATAATTTGCCTGAACTGCGCAAGGTTGTATCCATTGTTTCTTCAAATGCACAAACATTCCCGTTCTATCGATTTTCAAAATTATCAAGAATCAAAAGAACTATGGCTTACATCCTGAGATTCATTAGAAACTGTAGAACGTTAAAAGAGAATCGCGAAATAGGGAAACTTACGGGCTCAGAAATTGATACCGCTTTTATGTCATTGATTAAAATGTCGCAAAAGGAAATGTTCTCTTTCGATTATGGCAGATTGAAAGAAAATAAACCACTGAAGCGCGATAGCAATCTTTTGAGCTTGAATCCATTTTTAGACCCAGACGATCTAGTTCGAGTAGGAGGGCGGTTAGCTTATTCAAAATTTGCCTACGATAAAAAACATCCCTTGATATTGGATCCCAAGCATGATTTGACAAGATTAATTTTTGAATATAAACATATGGAACTTCTTCATGCGGGACCACAACTATTACTGTCAACTATACGCGAAACATTTTGGCCAATTTCTGGCATGAATATGTCAAAAAAGATCTTGTATAAGGTGTTGCAAGTACTCGAAACAAGCTATTGCACCTATAATGGGGAACTTGCCAAAGTCTAGGTTGGAACCTTCTCCTACTTTCAGTAAGGTAGGCGTCGATTATGCTGGCCCATTTATTATAAAAGATAGAAAAGGTAGAGGTGCTAAAGTATCCAAGGCTTGGGTTTGCGTATTTGTCTGTTTTCTGACCCGCGCTATTCATGTTGATTTGGTAACTGCGTTGACTGCGGAGGCCTTTATTGAAGTTTTAAGGCGATTTGTATCACGTCGTGGCAAACCAACAGACATTTTTCTGGACAACGGAACTAATTTCATAGGCGAAAGTCATGAATTACAAACTTTAGGTAGTTTTCTGATGGATAATTCTGCACACATCAGTGAACAGGCCCTAAATATGAATGTTAATTGGCATTTCATTCCGGCCAACTCACCCCATTTCGGAGGCTTATGGGAGGCAGGAGTAAAAAGCGTTAAACATCATCTTAGACGCGTGATTGGAAATTTGTCATTAACTTATGAGGATTTTCAAACCCTCTTGACACAAATTGAAGCTGTGTTGAATTCCCGTCCTTTGAGTCCCCTTTCATCCGAACCTGATGATTTGACACCCCTTACCCCAGCTCACTTCTTGATCGGGAGGTCTATCCAAGGTATGCCAGATCCATTACTATACGAGCTTCCGGAAAATAAGCTGTCGCATTTTCAACATCTTCAGAAGTTGCAACAAAATTTCTGGGAGAGATGGAGCCGCGAATACATAAGCGAGTTTCAACAACGTTCCAAGTGGAAACAGAACCAGAGCGAATTGAAAGTTGGTCAACTCGTTTTAGTCAAAGAAACTAACTTACCTGTGATGAAATGGCGTTTGGGGCGAGTCCTGGAGTTAATTCGAGGAAAGATGGCGTTTGCCGTGTAGCGTCAGTGAAAACTGCTGATGGAATTTTAACCAGAGCTCTTGTGAGGTTATGCTCATTACCAGTTGGTGCCTGAGTGATGTACTTTTTTTGAAAGTCTTGATTTGCTAGAGACTTCCAAGGCCGGGGGCATGTTCCCAAAATTCACCCCTCCGAACAAGTGCCGCTACTGACTAATTTAGTTTATAGATTTATTGCTCGCAAAGAGACAAAAGAAGATATATTGTTTTTTGTTAACATTCATGTCATATCTGTCATATCGAAGCGTTGTGTTGCATAAACTAGCATTACCCTTTGTATTCATAAAATAAAGGTAAAAAAGTTATACAGTCCACATCATTCAATTAGTTTAACAAGTCAGAACACTAATATAAGTAACTAATTTTGAGTAGGCACCAAACAAACTAGCAATTGAATCAGGTTTAGCGTAAAATGATGGCAGCGAGATGCGCGGTGCCGTTTTGATATTTTTTTTTAAGGAATTGTATGATCTTCGTTGTGTGTTTGATTAGCGCCGACTCAAAATTAGTTACTAACATTAGTTTAGGAGCTTAGTTATTAAGAATAAGACGGGTTATTTTTGCTTTTCAGTTTATCTTTTCTTCGGTTTCATTTTTGTAAATAGGATTTTATTTCTCAATTTTTTGTGGCAAAAATCTACTAATAACTACTCACTCAATTAACAATGAAGGTGTCCATTATGTTGTAATGTTATCAGAACTACATATGTGTGCCAAGTTCCAAGAGAATCGGTTCACACGTGAAAAATCAATCATCCCCCAATTTTCTACCTTAAGGGGAGGATAATTTTCTTTTTACTCAAATGTAACCAATTTCAAAGTATACCCTATACAATGAAAAAAAATCATCTGAATCGGATAACACAGTATGAAGTTATACATGATAGAATAGGTTAACTGGCCAAAATTCGGAGGATGAACGATTAATATCCTCCATTTGGTACCGTTAGGGGTGGCATTTTTTCATTTGATTACGAATGGGACCAACTTCGAAGTACACCCTATCCAATGAAAGGAGAATCATCAAAATCGTACTAATCTGTGGAAAGTTATGCGTGATTATACATTAAAAAAAATAAGCGTCGACTAGAAAACCTCCTCCTTTTTGATAGTCTAATCAACAAGTTCAAAAACGTGAAAAATAGAGATAAAGGTCCTAAAAATATGAGCGATGGCTCATTCGATTCGGAATCACCTCTAGAAAAATGTTTCTGAAGGATTTTGGTGCAGGTTAAAAATTGCAATTGTTATTAACAAAATAAGATGAAAAAAAATGATATTTCGTTTTTTGTTAATAACTTGAAAAATATTAACATTTAAGCAATTTTGAAAAAAGCTCGTCAAAGAGGAGGAAATTTCCAATGAAAAAATTCAAACTCCCAGAACTCTATCTTAATTATTTATAATTTTAATTAGACGTTGAAAATAGGGCTCCGCGCGGCTGTTACAGTATGCGCGCGCCGCCGCTAAAGAGAGTTCAGCAATAAAAATAATTTTTTTATAACATAAAATGTGATTTTAAAAATTTGAAAAATTCTAGT
>JAFIRS010007402.1:0-25388 GCA_018342105.1 Gonioctena quinquepunctata | reverse complement strand
AGACAAACGTTTAAATATTCATCCGTGGAGCAAACAAAAAAAACCTTTCAAAGTATCAAATAACAAATGTCATTAGTCACAATTCCATGTTTCGAAATCTACAACGATGCCAAATCAACTTTTATGCTGACTCACGAACCCACTTTTTCCCGGTTATGGAAAAACCATAGAAAAAAAAAACCCCAAGGATATTGGCAAAAATTCTAATTACAGTTTTTTCTAGGCTAAAAAGGTCCATTCAAATGGAATGATCACATTGAATATAATATATTTTGTATATATATATATATATATATATATATATATATATATATATATAATTCTTGAAGAATCCCTTTTTGACAAAATGAAAAAAAAAACATTTGATTTTATTTCATTTCTTTTTCTGTGTGGTGTGACTGATTCAACCAACGCAATCAAATGAAATGATTACATTGAATATTATATATATATATATATATATATATATATATATATATATATATATATATATATATAATATTATATATATATATATTATATATATATATATATATATAATTCGTTGAAGATTACCTTTGACACAATGAAGAAAAAATATTTTATTTTATTTCATTTTATTTCTATTTATGCCATGGATATAAAAAAATCATGTATCCATCCGAGTCAACCCCTTCTTCATCCGATTGCAGATATATCGTTTCGTCCGAGTCGTTGTTTAGTTCTTCTGCAGGTATATTGACTTGAAGATCTTCTTCTTCAATGGGCACCATCGCCCAAATTATCGTCCCATATAATGGTCGATTGTTGGCGCCCTCCTTTCCGCATTTCTCTCATCAACCCCTCTATAGTCATCGGAGATGAACTGACATGATTGTCCGGGATAGTAGCACTAGCCGGGGATTTGGTGTAATTTTCCGGGGATTGCGCTGGACCAGTAGTCGAGTCAGCTACATATAGCTTCAGACATTTTGGATGTAAGTGAAGCCATTAATCAGATGCAATTCGATTTAAAGATATCGAATGAGTAGGAGAATACAGTAAGAAGTGGGGAAAACCCTTTGCTGTAAAAAGGGGAGGGAGAGGTCGAAATACATGGGTGAAAGGTGCCTACTACAACACATTGAAGTTTCAGTCTTTGGGATTCCTACATTCGGTTTGAAATATCATTAAAGTTATTGAAATGAATACCGCTGAGAGTTGCAATATTCTGTCAATTCTGTTGCGTGATGGCACTGACCAGTATGTGACAAATGATGCAGTTCAGGCTGAACCGATGTGAACATTCTACCCTACATTGCCAGATGATTTTTTGATATGGATGAGTTTTTTATGATGCAGACGTACCAACAACAAATGGTGATTGGAATCCAATATTGGAATGTCTCAATTACTACCAGCCTTGCTCCACCCCCCCTCATCCATATCACTGAAAATAAAAGGGGCGAGAATTGAAACAGTGAATAATGGAGGAGAAATACATGATTGCCCACCATGATGGCCCCAATGTCTACTCCTTCCAAGGCTAAAGGAAGGTCCAGGAAAAGCAATTCAAGGGCATCATCATCATCTTGTACACCGATTCCCTACCAATGTCACTATTAAATTTTTGTTGATCTTTCATCCTATAGCCTTCTGCAGGTGTTGGAATGAAAAGTTGGTGAAACGAGGATTCTAGAAAAAACGCCTTTCTAATTCAGTGTGGCAAAAAAAGATCGAGTATGCATGAGGAAATGAAACCATAAGCATATTTCAAGAGCGCATTACAACCATGAAGAGAGAATTGACAAAGTTAAATCAATATGATTCTCTGGTAGCTAAAGTTGATGTGGAACGACAAAATAATGATGATTTACGCAAGAATGCAGAAAAGGAATTGGAATAATTAAAACACCAATGAAGCTGTGATGACTTACAATAAGTGCATAAAAGACTTGAACAATGTATTCCATAGTGATAGTGAATAGCTTCAATTTTTCATATGTGATTGATTTTTTCAATAAATGAATTTGAATTGGATCATTTTGAATGTGCAAATGTATTCTGTGAGTTGTGTCACAGCAGAAGACTGCGAACAATTAAAATAAAATAAAATACTTTGAAGCATAAACTAGTTTATTATTCAAACATTACATCATATAGGAATATCACAAAATGGCTTCTTTGAGAACCATGATTGTATTCATTAGAACCTAACCATTTGACAAAATTTTTTTGTCAAATGGCTTTTTTCTTCAATATCTTCTCGACAAGGTACACGTCAGGATTTTGAGTTTTCTGCAATTCCCGCTTCATAGAAGCACCTTGAATGGGGTTCTTATTCATGTCTCCGAGAAGTAAAGTTGGTGGATATGTACTGTTTACTTTGGACGACTTTAAATAATTCCGTGGTCAACTTCATAACCCTTTCGAATAAATTTTATCTTTCTAATACGAACCATGTATTCACTGATATTTTGGCTTGTTTTTTTTCATCTGCTTTCCCTATTTGTTTTTGATGATTTTCAACTCTGTAGTGGTTTTAACATCGATGGGTTTCATACCTATTGTACGATGTTTTTATGGTTATATCTATGTTATGATTGGAAGAATTTCCAACCATTTATGATTCCCATCATTGAAAACTCCTTATGATCCAAGTTTAGATTGTTCGAATTACTCTTCCAGTCATAGATGCTTCTGTAGTACTGAGAGTGGAATAGTTCGCTATTTTTCCGCCCATCAATGACGAAAATTGCTATTGTAAAATTCCTTCCTTGATCGCTTTGCACATGTTATGGAGAATATTCGGCATCTTCCAAACCATCTCCATGGCACAGTAATATCTTCACCGGTTTTTGTTCTGACTGGTTTCGTCCACAAATATCTAGAGTACCAGTCGATGACCAACAAATGTATCGATAACCTTCAATGATTTTGGCATAAGGTTCAAATTCTGCCAGATCTATTTCCACAAATTCACTTTGCCTTTGACGACAGTTGATCTTTTCTGGAAATTACGACGAGCTGGCTTATTACTCGTCCACAATATAGAGTTTGATATCATTAGCCATTCTTCTTCTTGTTCTCTGGTGATATTGCAATGATGAAGTGATTGTTCAATGGAGTTGTATCAATATATATTACCTTCTTTACGTAGCTCCTCTATTATTGATAACGATCTCATTCCCATGTCCTGTATGACCGGATGCTTTCGAAGCAATTAACAGTCGCAAACGATCCACTAACTCTTCAGGTTTATTCCAGTATACATAATTCTTCGGTTTCGATGTGAACACTTTCTGTAACTTTAATTTTCATTCCTTCGTCGCTTTGATTCAGAAGTGTATTGGAATCATTTTTCGGTTTCATTAGTGGCTTTACGACTTCTTGATATTTCTCTGATTTTTTATATCTTATTCCATTTTTCACTTCATTCTTTTTGTACAATGCTTTCGTAAAATCCAAAATTTCGATATATGTGTTTCGAATTTCTGCATCACCAACTCCAGGCGGTTTCTTGTGGTATATCGAATTATATGAATCTGTAGTGCCAGGGTATTGACGTTATTGCATGGTACCATCCAACAAGGAAATATTTCCATCATCAAAACGGATTTCTAGATTTTCCATTTTTAGTGTTTGTGTTGACGGATCTACCCTCACACCATAATTCGCATTATATGCACTTTGCCATTTCTAATATTTTGCAAATGTTGTTTTAGTCTCAAACCATTGCTGGAAGATTCCAAATCCCGTGAACTCGTCATTGATGAAGTGGGTGTTTCGAATAGGGTGGTTGCAGCTATTTTCTCGCCATCCACATCTTTGATGGTTTCATTATCAATACCTGAAAATGATGTATCTCTGCTGGAATAATGTTTTTTCCAATGGGGGTGCTATTTCAAATGGATCGAGAAGATGTAGACGGGTTTCAAATAGCAGCAGAAGAAAGAGCATTGAGTGGTTTTGTGATAGGATCATAAAGTTTTTCTTCCACATTTCCACTTTGATTGAATTAAATTTTTTTTCAAACAGCTTTGGTCGCTTGAACTAGTTGACGTTTCAAATCCATTCTGTTTTCTACACATTAATCTCGCAAGAGATTCATTATTTCGATGACGAGTTTATTGTAGTGACCTTGACGGAGTTCGATGAATGATTAAGTCATTTTCGATTTGAGATATCAAGGTATATGAAAACCGTCAAATCCTTTGCGATATTGTCCATCACATACTTCTCGATCTTTATCAATGACAAAGAATTCATACTGATCATCCCAACAATTCACGCACATCATTTGAAATCCTTTGAATGTGACATCGGGCGAGACGTGATCAGAGGAAATATGATGTAAGTTCATCTCGTCTCGCTTGAATATGACGATGAAGTTGGTATCGTCACGCACTACCTGTTTGGGAACTCGTGAATAGGTCTATGCAAGATAGAAGCAATCAACATCTTTATGGCGTCCCATAAAAAAATATGATCGAATAATATCCTGCTTTTCACAAATCACGTCATCAAAAATGAAAACCGAATTTGGTTTGGCATCAGAGGGTTGCACAATGTCTGCATTATTACTGAATGTGAAGGAACCCAATCTTTTTATTACGCAAGTATTCATATTTCGGTCGATTCAACGACTATGAATAGAGATAAACGTTTGCAAATCGCAATCCTTGTGGATGTGTCAGTGGAGACATCATGGCGTTTGTCCCTCCGCAATTTGACAGACCGATGATTAGTAAGCGAACAGATGATGGAAGTAGTGGGCCATGTCTCAATGAGTTCAACCCATTTAATCCAGTCCCGATTTTCTCATCCAAATTATCTACTGCAAACTCTCCTTTTTGCTTGACAATGCGCATTGTTCGACGATTCGATACTTATTAATGCGAAGTGTGTAAGATATGTTCAATTTAAATGTCTACCACCACACGGAGCAGACGTAGAAGCAACAGATCGAATAATTTGAAAAAAGGTCGAGGATTTGTAAATTCTTTAATAAATAAATTGCCGTTTGAATTGCATTCACCTGGAGGATATCAATATTGTGGACCCGGAACTAAATTACTAAAACAATTGGCCCGCAACGATCCACGCATCAATAAATTGGATAGGGCCTGTAAAACACATGACATTCGGAGAATCTCGACGATATTGAAGCTAGACACAGAGGGAACACAACTTGAATACACTGCCTGGGATAGGGTCAAATCGGAGGACGTAAGCATTCGTGAGAGAAACAACTGCTCTACTCGTCACCAACATAATGAAGGCAAAAGCGTTTCGGTATGGTTGTAATGTAGACAATGTCCCAAAAGGAGGAGAAAAATCAATCGAAGAGAAATGGACGAAATAAAATCAGAAAAGTAGCATTCGGAGCAGAAATTATACGAAAAGTTCGGGATGAATTACATATAGCTGGAGGTAATCAATTCGTGACAAACAATAGGCAGATGCCACAACAATGGCATTGAAAGCAGCACGGGAATATTTGAAAGCAGCAGGCGGAAAGAAAAAATTCGCACCCGCATAATACCTATTCCGAAAGTTGGTGGAATTTTACCATTGATACCAATTTTGCCGGATTATCTGCATTGGGCAGTTTGGCAGGTGCCGCTGCAGGTATGAGCAGAGCTATAAATTGGGCAAGTGGAGCAGAAATGATCTGAAAGAGGTAAAACACCATAACACACAAATATGGAGGCGATAGCTTTGGGAAAAAGGGTAGTAGTATATTCTTGAAACCCCAGCGCAAAGGCCTCGGTATCTACCAAACCATATACATCAGAAAACTAATTGATGCCCTACCTCTTGAATTCTCACAGATATCGATCTGACATATTATTCCAAACAATTGAAAATTCCACATTTTCGTGGTGTGTTCATGCGTGATAATTTGCTCACCCAGGACCACGTAATCATGAAACAGCCATCATCAATTTGGATGGATTCAGCGGTCGAGGAACACATTGAGTGGCATACAGGGGAATTGAAAGAGTTGCAACATATTTCGACAGTTTTGGAGGTTTACCCCTCCAGTGGAGCTGGTCCATTATTTCCCGGGAAGGTACATGCAGTCGAACAAATTTGTATAATTATGTACGTGAGCAGAAATACAATACAGTTGTATGGGGACACTTATGCTTGGTTTCTCTCTCTTCCAATCACCCGAAAAAACTGACATGGATTTCACGCCAGAAATGGATCGAAAGGCTATTGAGAGAATGGGGCATTTCCTCATCGCAAATTCAAGATAACGCAGCTTCAAAAAAATGAGTAAAGGTCAACTTGCAGATATGCCCAAAGAGGTCATGATTTCTTGTGCAGCTGATGAAATTGCATCGGTTTGATAAAAACTTCCCAAATACCTTCAAGAGGATATTGATATTTTGAAATATAAATATTGCTATGAACATCATATGGACAATGCAAGTGTTGGAACATCAAATTCCTGTGATGTGAATGACGGACCCATACCTCGAAAACTATTTTGCTGTTATTGCACCATCGATGATTGTAATATATTGGCGCCAATAACAATCAAATTGAATTGGGACACACAATGCCGCCGGGAAAGCGAAGAAAATTATATCACATGTGTTGTGAACAACAACAAAATGATTTGCAATCAGTCATGTCACGAAAAATCGAGCTACAAGCTGTTGGATCCAGTGTCTTGAGTGCAGACTTCTACCCACCCATTGAGCTGGATAAGAATAGCCATTATGGACTGGGGCTTTTGGGATTCTATGAATGCAACACAATCCACAATGTCACGGAAACAAACAACTTGATCACCTTCTTCCCCGCAAATGAAGCTCTCACAGTCAGTACCATACATGATAATGAAATACCAAGTGGTGCATATGAGATAGAAGAAATAAATGTTGTTATCCAACGAGAACTTGAATTCCTCGTATTTCATGGCGCGAAACATGATGACACCACATTGGATGAATTGTTCAGCCTTCGAGCAAACAATAATACATCCAAATGTATGATGCAATCAAAGTATGTGGTGAACCTGAGACATGAAAACTCAATAGCATTCCTGTTGGGATTCGAAAAAAAAAGAATTCAGGGCAAATCGCATGCATGCATCTACATCCTCTGTGAATATTGTACCCGTGAGACTCATTCGATTGGATTGCAATATCATTTCAGGATCATACATAAATGACGAAGAGAATCATATTCTTCTTTCATTTGATGTTGATGTTGAGCCAAGTTATAATATAACAAAAGAGCCAAACAACATTATTTATATGCCCATCAGCCCGGACGAACGTCAGTTCATCGACAACATTACTCTGCGCATATTGGATCATCGAAATAATCTCATCGATTTTGGTAGTGTGGGAGAAATAGTTGTCATATTGGAATTGAAGAAATTACAATAACGAATGTAATGGGTTTTTGCTACAACAAACGACAATACAGTGAATACGAAATATTTTCACCAAACAAAGATCGTCATCCATCAAATATCGTCATCCATCAAATATCGTCAAAAGAAAAAGCTCTGCCAGGAAGAAGGTCATTCCACGAGTGTATGTTGAACAGCAAAGTCATACATTGTCAGCGAGGAATCCCAATTTTCCAAAATCTATTGGGCTCAGAATTCGACAATAAAATGGTACTCGAAGCAAACAGTGACAAAATGAATATTTTCAATGAACCAGCGGTCGATCATTCTCTCATAAGTCTGCACTAGCATACCTATAAGTCGTATGGATCACCATTGTTCGAGAATTCAGATTAAATCCGAATTGCAATCAACAATCAAGATTGCCGACATTGCCGACAGTTTCATTCACATTGAGGGAAAATTCAAACCAAATGAAGTGAACAAAGTATGCTATCTTTCCAACAATGCGTTGGCATTCCTCTTCGATGAGATCCGCTATGAAATGGGTGGTGAACAAGTTGCCGTTGTTCGAAAACCAGGCATAACATCCACAATGAAAAATATGGTTTCATTTGGTCAATCACACTCTCACATGCTTTGACAACTGGATGGGACTTTCCGACACAAAACAACACATCATTGATGGACCTAGTTATTTATCCAGTGGGAAACTTCCTCTCAAATACATGATGGGTTCCACCAAGGATTATAAAAAGAGCATTCTGAATGCAGAACAAGAACTTATTTCAATTATAGCTGGCTCATTCAAGAATTCATATATTGGAGTAGTTGATGCCTCTTTGGAAATTACGAAGATTGAACGGAAAATAAAACATGTTGTGCTCGATGACAAGCAGAAGCTCAAATTATTCAATGGAATGAGTAAGAGTGATCTGAATTCAAAAATCAAGTTGGCTTATTCTATATGGGATCTTTATGAATTACCCTCATTGCGTAGCAGATCTTCAGACATATGGGCAATAAAAACAACCAACACTTTGGAAACACCTCGCTTCATAATTATTGGTTTTCAAAGTACCAACGCATCCTAAAACAGAACACTGGATGTGACAAAATTCATAAATGCAGACATTAGTAACATCCGAGTGTATTTGAACTCTGAAGTCTACCCATATGAGCGTTGGAACCTAGACTTTGATAGAAAACCATTCTATTCAGCTAACTATACATATGAGAACTTCCAACGTAGTTATTATGATGAAGATATGAGTGAACCTCTTATGGACCTTGAGGCATTTCAATAGAATCCCCTGTTCATCATTGATTGTTCACATCAACCGAATGTTACAAAATAATCTACAGTGGATATCAAGCTAGAGTTCGATACAAGCAAAACTAAATTTTCAGGCAACATCAAAGTCTATGCACTCATAACACACGACACCTTCTTGACTTACAATGCATTGGACGGCTCTGTTCGTAATTCACTTTGAAATTTTCAATAGTTTATTTTTGTACTATATCTGAATATTCTTAAGTATATCAATAATGTTTATATGTAATGAAAAATAAATGAACAAGATTTTGTAAATATATGTTTTATTCCATATCAAATATCTACATGATCATATTCATCATCATAATCATCATATAGTTGATATTTCTCGATGATGTCATCAGGTAGGAATGGTAAAAGGATGTGGAGAAATACTTCCAGATCTAATTTGATCATTCCTCCACAGAACTGTGGTATGCTCATGGCGCCTTGACTGCACCTTCGACGTACTTCTCGGATACATGTGCACATCTTTGGATTTCATCTTCATCGAAGCAAATATTCAAATCATAGACTGTAGCATGGAGGGCATCTTGACTCAAGGCATTCAAGTAGGAGTTCAATCTCTCGATGACTGTATTGATGTCCACGGCTTCCATCCAACATTGACTCGAGTAATGCATTCACATATTGAAAACTGGAACGAAAAAAAGAATTGTTGATATATTCCATTGATATTCAAATGATTTCACTCACATGAAAAAAATGTGATGCTCCAAATATATTACTTCTACACTGAATGTTATTTTTTAATGAAGAAATATCCATATTCGAAATAAAATCACTGTATCCTAACTATTGACATATAAACAATATTATCATTCAATGAAGTTGAATTCTACTAGGAGTCGAGTTCGTGAACCCCCTGCTACTCGTGGACTCTGACCCAAATATGTTATTGTATATTTGAAATATGAAGCATTTTTGCAACTGACACTGTTTGCATTGAATTCATCTGAAATACTTTTTGACAACCATGATTTGAATAAAGTATCATTATCATCACGTGAGGTCATCAGAATAGATCCCCCATATCGGGTTATACAAATCGTCATACAAATTATGTTGAAAGTTTTACCGATGGGTAATGATGATATTGGTCTTTGTTCAAAAACTCCCAACCTCTTTTCAATTATTGAAGAATTGATTCTCTTCAAATCCACAACTTTCTGAAGAGAAGACATAGTAAGACTGTATGAAAAAATATATATTATTTCACCTTATAAAAAATACACTTACTCAATTGAGATACTTCTCGTACTCTGTATTCACTCTGATGATATTATCTTACATCTGATTTCTCATCAACGACGCCACACATTTTATAAGAGACATTTCCACCCCATTTCCAGTAGATGGGAGTGTGAAGGTCATTGCGCACTTGACCATCAACACACTTATTAATACTCCTAGTTCACTCTTAGCTCTCTCACAGGATGAATGTGTTTCTCGCTCGGACAGTGCAACGATTTATGAAGGTCATGACCACACAGAATATGTATGCCTACGCCACAACTTCAGTCAAGGTCAAACATCAAAACTCAAGATCAAATCTCAAAGTTAAAACTTAATGTTATGACGGTCAATTCAAGGTCAAAACTGACGGTCGAATCTCAAAGTCGACGAAACCCAATGTCAAAACTCGATAACAAATCTCAAAGTCAAATATCAAGGTCAAACACACACACATTTCACACCTGCAAGCATTCAAGGTCGAACGTGAAGTCATAGTGGTGGGGGGAGACCCAGAACCGGCTTAAATCTCCTACTTTTATATATATATATATATATATATATATATATATATATATATATATATATATATATATAATTTCGAACTGATGGTATTTTGGGATCTGGGGACCATGATATCACATTTTTTGAAAATCGTGTAGAGATGACGTCCTCAAGGATTCGTATTTCGATTGAAATCTACTTATAAGCACATGATATAGCAAATATCATTCGATAAACTGGCAAAATTTATTTGGGTTAAATTTCAAATCCATTGGAAGTGCTTCGAAAAGTACGTCACTAATAAATGAAGAACTGACAGATCACTGGATTGGGAATATCAGAACACATGTTTTCAACTCCTATTAGATCACAGGGTGGGGTGATAGGGACTAAAAATAAAAATTCATTAAAAAAAATCATGTCAAGATGAGAAAAACACTGGGAACTGCTATTATTTCAATATTTGATGGGAAATTAAATCTAATTATTTTCCCAAGTAGATCCAACCTAGATATTCATTCCGAAAAAAGAACCAACTATAGACTATGAATAAATTCATGCCACCGTAAAAAAAAAGCTTTTATGAGAACCCCATCGAGAGCAGTCGAAAAACCCTCACATGTCCAACGTTTTCCTAGGTACTAGAAATGCGGACCTATTTATTTTCAGGAACTACTCCCTACCTTATCTAACTATACCTTATATTTTCACCAAGGTGATATTTTATTCTAAAAAACGGAATCCCCACACGATACTAATCATATGCAGAAATCGAAGAATACTCATGCACTGAAATTTGATTATTGCGTGAGAATGGTTAACACTTTTCAGTCATTGTCATATGAATTACGTATTGTCCTTATGCACGTTAATTACAGTAAAAGGTATGAATTTTATCTTTTAATGGTTCGAACTCGAATAATCGAATCTCTTACCCCACTCGACTTTTCAACTGACTACGTCACCATGCCAGTTACAGAGCATCGTAGCAACGCTAGACAGCGACTCATTCTGTGACGGGCGGTGGTTGCGAAAACAAATTGAGAATTATAGTTTCATTTCGTTATATTTTGTTTTTGTGATTCTCTTTAATTTTCGCGGCCACAACGACAACAAAGATTTGAACTACCTGTCGTCGACAGATTGAATTGAATAAATGATTCAGTTCAATTTGTTCAAATATCTGATGTGGTATTATCGTAAATATTTCTTATTGATTGCCGCAAGCACATTCTTCCGAAACGACGGCTGCTGGTATGATACTGAAGTGTTAGTTAACCTGAATCTGTGTAGTGACGTCGAACAAAAATTCGATATCCCGTCTTCGAGCTATTCCAGGAGAAATTGTAATGCTCTTTCAATATTGAGCAAGCTATTCTTCAGGCTCTTAATAAACCACAATACCCAAGATATATTCTTTTCGATACTGTATGAGAATAGCACACAGAATAGTTCCGATGCTTGACTATATTCAAATTTCAAAAAAACACTGAGATTACAGAAAAAAAAAAAAAAATAGTGATAAATAATTATCTATATATATATATATATATATATATATATATATATATATATATATATATATATATATATTTATATATATATATATATATATATATTTATATATATATATATATATATATATATATATATATGTACATATAGGGGTAGATATGGGGACCAAATGTACATATTGTGGAAAGCGTATATATTGGTATACATTTTGATTTCAAGGTGTACATTGGAAATATATCGATTTTTTCATTTCATACATCTCTTGTATGATATGAGGACCATTTAATTCCATACATCGTTTATTATGAGGACCAATATATTGATTTGGATCGTAAATTATTCAAGATATGTATAGTCTAGAATTGATCATTATGGGGACATGGTGACAACGCCCAATTGGTTTAAAATTATTCTAACTGGGTATCATGAAAAGTGCCTTAGCAACATGGCAACTATTTTGTTCGATAATATGATCATAGTGTTCAGAAAATAATCTGCGACTGAAAATTGAAAAACACTATCTTCCATCGTTCAAGATAACGTCTTGTGGGGTATTCATTTTTGGATTTTTCAATTCAGAGAAAAAAATTTCCATTTAATATTCAATTGGAAATGTTTTCCTTTTCAACATGTCAACCAACGAAAGTAATTGTAATTAGAATGCAAGTTCCAGTAAACTCATTTATTTCGATCTCAAATGCACATTAATATGTACATTTGGGAATGGGTCATTATGAAGACATGTTATTAATTTTCACTTGAGAAAATGAATAAAAATTTCATATTCGCAGCCTATTACCTAATAATAGGTATTACTCATCTCTTATAAATCCGTTAATCACATATAATGCATATGTTTCATACAATGAAATGTATTCTACTCGTCGACAAAATTAAGAAGCAAAATTTATATGCATGGAAACTTGAGATGAAATGAAATATAGCTTTAAGAATAACTGAAAATAACGTTTTCTTGTTTCAAAATGTGATATAATATGTATTGTGCAGTAAAACCTTGGAATATATTACATTTGGAAAAAAAATCTGAATAACTCTGTTATTTTCACATTTTTATGTAAATAGGCTGCGTTATATATACTCTAGTATTGGTGATTATAAGGACATGCGAACAGTGCCTACAAGGTTCATGTCAGGACCGACATTCACACTGCTTATAATATCATTAAGAAACGATATTCATTATATGAATCGACATCTCAGTTGACAGAATTAACTAGAATCAGAGTGCAAGCACCAGTACACGAATTATTCCGACACTATATACATTTAGGTATAGGTCATTACGAGGAATTCTTCATGGACGTTCCGGTTCGTTCATGTTCCTGAGAATGTTCGGAATATCATTAAGGAGAGATATTGAGGAATAGATATATCAAATGGCGAAATGAATTACGATTGAAGAAAAATAGAAGAGACAGTTCCTTGATTTTGAAATTGCGGTAGAATATGTATTGTGCAGTAAAAACTCAATATATATTATATTTGGAAAAAATATGAATTATACTGCTATGTTCTCAATTCCAAGTGGATGAGCTGCATTATGTATACTCTTGTATCGGTGATTATAGGGACATGTAATTAGTGCCTAAGAGGTTCATGTCAGGACCGACATTTGCATGGCAATATTATCGAGGAACGATATTTATCACTTGAATCGACATATCGTTGAAGAAAACTACTAGAATCAGAGTGCAAGCTCCAGTACATGAATTAGAACTGTAGCTGAGGGGCAGGTGGAGATACTCCTCAGTAGGAGCCAACAAAACTCACTTCAAAATCCTGCATTGTTAGTTATGTACTTAAATTTGTCTTTGGAAGTGAAGGGTAACATAGTTATTAATTATATAATCGGAAATAGTTTGTGGCATACACAATAAAATGAAAAATAGAACTGAATTAAAAAATGTGGACCAACCAGGATTCGAACCTGTGACCTCTCGAAACAATGCATTTGAAATTTTTCTCTCCTCCATCAGAGCACACCGCATCATTATGTATGTCTGAGACCTGAGACACAGTTTAGTGCTATCATTGTTTAATGTTTATACAATGATGCTATTCTAGTATAGCACTCAACTGTGCCTGAGATCTCATTTATGTTTATAATATTGCATTTCCCGCCAAACTTTGCTTCCACCAATCAATAACGAAATAAAGCTAAGACAAACTTTCATCGAATTTGCCCACCAATTTTATATTCATCAATTATATTGAAAATATACGGTTTTATTGTAAAATTTTGATAATAGCTTGTTGAGAAAGGTTCAATGAATCTATTTCAATGGAAATAAATATTAAGAAATTTGCCAAAACATGATGGGATTCAATGGCCGGATCCACGGATGGATCGTAATTCGAAATTCCCGCCTAACCTCACTAATATTAATTCAAATGTCGGTGCTGATATGAACCTTTCAGGCACTGTTCACATGTCTCAAGAATTACCGTTAGTGGAGTATACATAACGCAACTTACGCACACTAAAATGTAAAAATTACAGTATAATTCACATTTTTTTTTTCATATGTAATATATCAAGTTTTTTCTGTATAATACATATACAGCAATTTTTGAACCAAGAAACTATGTCTCTAATTTTTATTCAAAGGTAGATCTCATTTTATGTCAGATTTCGATATACATAAAATTTGTCTTTAAATTTGTAGAGAATGAACCTTATAAATTTCAATCTATGAAATATATGCATTGAATGTTGGTTATGAAATTATAGGGCTCGGATAATTGCTACTGTTGAGTAATATGCTCCAAATATGCAACATTCAAGTAATTTCTCAATAGGGAACACGCACGTGTCCCTTTTCTGAAATATTTGCACATAAAGATTACCACGTAGAAAGCTCAGCAGGAAATTTAGGTATTGAAAAAATGTTCGGTGTTTTTTATAATTCTGAATTGAAAACGCCAATTTTTTCATGACATTCAAAAACGTACTCCTAGCACCCCCTGATAGACGTTTGTATCGTTACTTCACACAGTTCAAACTTTTATCGCTAGGTGCTTCGAACTGTCAATTATAATTTCATTTGCCTTCGTTTATATGTTGTACTAGGATTTTTTTCATCATAGTATTTTCTTGAAAATGAAACATCACATTAAAAATTAGGTTGAATTTATTTTTGGGTTGAAAGAAATAGTATTGACTATCAATATTCCTGAAACAACCACAATTGGCGCTAGTGTTCGGGAGAAGTTATTCAAGTATTTGAATTAAGGGACACTTTTCAACTTGAAAATTTCAACATTTTGAGATTAAATGAATTATTTTTAGAAAATGTAATTTCTGAGCATCGAATTAAGGCAAAGAAAAATCAGAATAAACGCATGCGTGTTCCTCATTGGAAGTCAATAACATTCTCATAATGACCCATACTCTAATGTACATATTTTTGTTCATTTAAGATCGAAATAAATTCATGTATTGAAGTTTGCACACTAGATTTTGTCAATTCAGCTTTCGAATCATTTAATGAATATCTTTCTTTGACGAAATTTCGAACATCCCAGACATGATAATACTCGTAAATTAGACAACTTTCGAATGACACTATAATCACCTATACTGGAATATACATACCATACATCATGAACATTTATCCGATTTGAGGATAATTTCAAGCGCCTGCGGATGATTTGCGGATCTTAAAATTCCTTGGATAATTTCGGGAAAGTTCGGATAGTATTTGGATCCTACATGGGGTAATGTTTTTTTCTATTCTGTTACAATACCAAAAAATTCATTCAGTTTAATTGTTTGGTGTTCTGAGTTTCAATGCCTACATCTTCTTTGACTTTTTGACACAGATTTAGAATTGTTGGCAACTTCCGACGTCAATTTAATTTTTCATGTTTTATGGTGTCGTATTTCATGTTCTATGGTGTCGTATTTCTGAAGTTGTACTGAAATTACTGAATACGAATTGAGAACAGCAAGCAGTTTTCTAATAGAATGTGAGGAAAAGTAAATGGAGAAATGTCTGGTGAAAGTGTATTTATAAATGATTTGATGAATTTCAACTATATGAACAAATGCGGACTGAGTGTGGAGGTTGTTTTAGTCAACTTTGATTTGGAAATTGTAGTAGGAATAAGAATATGCAATAACGTCAAGAGTGCTTTTGAATTATGCGGAACGCAAGGTTCAAAAATATCAAAATAACATTTTTGAATCAATCTGACATTTCCGGACACCGTGTTCCACATTGTCTCGAAGTACTCTCAAAATAATTATTAATCAACCTCTTTTTATACAACAATTTTATCTTTAGGAAAAGCCGTACGAATGACAGTTAGCAATGACACATATGCCAAATGAAAGTGATTTTATCGTTACCCTTGCCCAAACAATGAATATATTATAATTTTGGACACATATGGAATTCATGGAACCACATTATTTTGGCACATGCGCATGTGCGAAACAATCGAAACAATCTATTAGTATTAGTAGTAAGATTTTCCAAGTTGAGATTTCAAGACATGTTACATTCAATATCGTTGTTTCAATGAAAACATTTGATATATATATATATATATATATATATATATATATATATATATATTTATATATATATATATATATATATATATATATATATATATATGTGTATGTGTGTTTGTATTGGCTACACTGTGGCGTCGGTGTGCGTGCATATTCCTGAACTGTGGCAACTGCTAAACATTGTGGCAACTCGCACTCCGTGCCATAGTGTCTTTCGTATATTGTGACGATATTTTGTCCTATTTCTGATTACAATTCGAAAATATAGCTTCTTTGGGAGATTGATTACCGTATCACATAATCCACTTCTTTTATTCCATTCCTCGACCAGAGTTATTACTCAGTTTACAGAGTTGCCATAAGTTCGGATTATTCTTGTGTATGTACACACAGAGCTATGACTTTCTTCATTTAACTACATCAGCTTCCCTTGCGGTCTACATGAGAACTAGAATGCAATGTTGCCATGATCTTTGACCTCGAACCATGACCATTTTAAAAAATATAAATTCAAGATGCGAATATTTTGTTTATTATACATATACTATTTAAATTTATATATATATATATATATATATATATCAATATTATATTATATATAAATAAATATATATATATTTTATATTATTTTAAAATCTTTTCTATTCCTAGACCCGAGTAATTACTCCTCATACAGAGTTGCCATAAGTTCGGATTATTCTTGTTTTCGTACACACAGAACTATGACACCAGTTCATATATTAATGACGAGTTATATATGGACTTTGGAATTGAAGATAAATAAAGAATTCCTTGGAAATGAGATGTGTATATATATATATATATATATATATATATATATATATATATATATAACGGGGGAATAACGGGGATCTTCAATCAGCACAAGTGTTGAATTATGAAAAACTCTTCAATATGTTGGACAGAGCTTTTGTTTCAATTTTGAAACTTTCTCAGGGTCAGTAATCTGAGTGGTTGATTGATAACATTAACTTGAAAAAAAGGTAAAATATATGTAAACATTTGTCGGAATGGTATTATAGCTTCAACAAATCTTTACATATATTTTACGTTTTTGAAAAAAAGTTATTGTTCATCAATCAACCACTCAGATTACTGACCCTGAAGAAGTTTCAAAATTGAAACGAAAGCTCGGTCCAACGTATTAAAGAGTTTTTCATAATTCAACACTTGTGCTGACTGAAGATCCCCGTTATTCCTCACTGTTCATACCAATTTTCAGTCGTTATATCTAAATTTATTTATATATATATATATATATATATATATATATATACATATATATATATATATTATACTTTGGTGTGCATGCATATTCTTGATCTATGGTAACATTCACAATTCAAAGATATGGAAGATTGAAAACCGTATCACGCAGTCCACTTCTTCTACTTCTCGACAAGAGTAATTACTCCTCATACAGAGTTGCCATAAGTTCGAATTATTCTTGTGTTCGTACACACCGAACTATGACACCAACTCCCTCTGCAGTCTACATGAGGACTAGAATTATATATAAATATATTGTTATGTTTAGAAGTACGTGTTAAATGTTCAAAGAGTTAAAATGAAAATTATAAACTGAAAAAGCACATAAATAACAAATGTTCATATTTATTAATTTATGCTATGTTATTTTACAGTTTTTCTGAGGATTCTACCGTTTTTCTCAAACCTTATATAATATTAATCGATACATATGTTTCAAATAAACATGTTTCCGACAATTGGCAATTGGCATAATTTATAAAAATTATAGAAATCAAAATTTACTAATATATTTTTGAGCACAAGCAGACAACAAAATGTTTAAGTTAGAACATTCTGTATACGAAATTAGATCTGAACACAATAGCCAATGAGATGCCAGGAAGGATCTTGATGCAAAACTATGAATATTGAAAATATGAAAAACAGAAAACTTCAAAAATGATTTTCAATATATCATGAATATCTGAGGTATTTAGAAACTGTTAGTGAATAAAATCTGTCAAATAAACGAGGATAAGGAAAAGTGCAACAGAAAGTGCGTGAAAATCAAGAATTCGACAAGAAAAACAGAATATATGCGGTATCCAGAGAAAAAAATCATCAAACCATAGAGATTGAAAAAATATTTTTGGAAGAAGGAACTCAACAAAATTGTATTTAGAAAATCAAGCATATTTTGCCACAAACACAGTTATTTGCCACTACACCACAAGAAAATACCAGAAAGAACATGAAAACCAGGTATATAACGAATCTTACCTTCTCATTCCATACATATACTAGTCCGAGGACGAATTCACAAGCGAACAAAGTTGGCTGCAGACTGGAACGGCAGTTCCCAAGAACAGGAGAGTGATCCAAGACACTGAACATTTGCATTTCAAGAAACCACAGGTACATTAGAACCATAAAAGTTACAAAACTCAGTGCATTTTGAAAATAAATATTTAAGAACTTCCATAAATTGGTATATAGACTAACTATTCCACTGAAATCAGCATAACCTACAGAAATGGGTTACATTAAATTTTTTTTATTATCACATAATTGCACTTTTCATGTATATTTTGCTATGAAACACTAATTTGAGTTAATTATCGCAGGCTAGGTAACAGGTAGTCTTCCTCAATATAGGAAATTATTATTTTGATGAATTTCTGACTTATTTTCAATAATTGATCAAAACAGTTTGCTATTTTTCTGAAACTGACATCAGAACACTACCAAGTAGTTTCATTCCTAACCTGTCAGTTCCACTTGTCACACCACATAGAGTACACCTTTATATTTATATAATTTCAAACAACGCTACTGCGGTTGTTGTACCTTTATACTTCGTTCTATTCCTTGGTCTACGTTTTTTTTCTTCTGCATCACTATGTTAGATGAATATGTTTAACATCATTGAAATCAACCTCAACAAAGTTCTTCCCTGATGATGGAAATAAACATTTCCGAAAGCTTGGGTGAACATTGAAGAGTTTACTTTTTCATTGCTGCTAACCCCAATATCCCTAGTTTTGTATATATATACTAGCTGGTGCCCGTGAGAATTTGTATTTTTCCTGGTTCTCTTTATGTGATTCCATTTAGCTTCAAAAATTGACAGTTTGTCACATATAATCATTCAAAATTGACGAATTTTCGTACAAACTCTCATCCCCTTTTTTACCACCTAAGGAGTTAAATTTGCAAAAATCCTTATTAAGTGCTCACCTCAAAAACGGAAACAACTCCGATTTCAGAGGTGAAAACGTATAGGTTCTAGAGCGTTCAGGGATAATAATATCAAAAATTTGTTCGGGGGTCACTAGGTCCCATTCCTACCCCTTCAAGAAGTTTTTAGTTCAACCGTATATCACTGGCGCTAGCGTAGCATTCATTTGGGGATTCATTTTTGAAGTTGTCACCTCCGTTAATCGTAAATAATTTTCGGGCATTTTGGTCAGCTAGGAATTCTTATTGCTTTTTTTCTGGTGGTTATAACAAATTTCTTGTTGCCAGTTCCCGTAATGTCGGAGCAAGTGCAGGAGAAGGCGGAACTTTCTTCTGCAGATGACAATGGGATATTTTCCGCGGATTCTCCTATGCACGTGTTAGGTAAGGAAAAAGTTATCGTAATGCAGTGTGCACCATATATCATGAGCAATTTTTTCAAGCAATTTACATTTCACAGATTTATATAGTCGCCTACGGTGCTATGTCTCCAATTAGATTCAAAAGGGTTCAAGTAAAACTATTTTGAACCATTTCGAAGTGAAGCATCTCTGAAATTCTGGTTATTATTTTTTACGCACGTTTTTCGATATCTTCTGATTTAATCGATTCATCGAAATTGAAAAAACTTTTCAATAATGGATACTGGAGTGTAACAAATCAAATCAAATCATATCAATACGTTTTTTTTCTATAATTTTCGAAATTTCATTCGTAATTTGGAGTTTTGCTCGAAAAAACTCATTCCATTAAACACCTCATTCGCAAGGAACTCTTTGTTTCTCTTTAATTCCAAAGTCCATTTCCACCTTATCATTATAAATTAACTTCAAACGGATTGGTTGGGATTAGGATCAATGTTATTGAAGAAAACTTATTGGTTTCTCGCCTACGTTTCGAACTATAATAAATTCATCAACAGAGCTCTGTAACAATGAGTTTTACAGAGCCCTGATGACGAATTTATTAAAGTTCGTAACTTTGGCGAGAAAGCAATAGTTTTTTCTTCAATAACATTGATTCTAATCCCAACCAAACCGTTTGAAGAATATGTCCGTGGATCACCAAACTTACCATAATTATAAATGAACTTAAATCTCTTACACGAGATTAGGTGTCGTATTTTTTTCCAATCAATCTCTGATAGTATCCTGATGTTTAGATACAATTTTTTATTTCAGAGTATTTTTTTTTTCTCAAAATGTACCTTTTTCAAAATGTCTTTATTGTATATTCGTTTTTCAACATTTAAGTTTTGAATTTCAACTCATAACATTCAACACTCAGTGTTAACGATTTGAGACTTCTAATACGAGAAAACTGATTGAATCGAAATTTCGTAAGTTAGTAGAGCTAATTATCCCTAAAAATCGAATTTAAGGAGTAATTCGATATATTACAGATATAAAAGTATTTATTTATGATTACACTTGTTACAACTATATTTGCAGTTTATGTATTTTTTTTATTTCAAAATTTTCACATAAGCTTTTATTTGACATTCCACCTAGCAGTTTTCCATGAAATACGCTTTTATTCAATAATTAAAATTTTAATACCAATATAAGTAAGTAGATGTTTTTTTCTTTCGAAAACTTTCTCAAACTGCTATTTCAACGACATTTTTCCTTTTTACCCCGATTTTCATGTGAAATTTACAATCAGTTTTGGAACAGGGCTCATTCATCAGTTTGATTCCACGAAATTCTTCATTTCGAAGCATAATTCGACTTTTTTACAAAATTTATTTTTTCATACTTTCATTATTCAACTCAAAATTTCAACATTCTGAACATTCAACTCCATTCAAAATAACACCTCAACTTCAATTAACTCAATTCCCAACTTGCCACATTCAATTTTCAAGATTATATTTTTAACATTCGAATTTCATCATTTAATTTCCAACCATCAACTTTCAAATTACACCTACAACCTTCAATTTAGACAGATGACTTTCAGTATTCAATTTAACAATTTTCCATATTCAACTCACAACAATTTTCCATATTCAACTTTCAACATTAAACTTCTTGTTTCATCCTTTAACATTCAACTCAGATTAATCAAAATTCAATTGTCAACATCCAATTTCTGATATTCAGCCGCAATAATGAACTTTGGTATCAACGAGAAGAAATTTTCGCTTATGTTCCGACTTACGATATGATTGCTCACTGCGCAGAAGCATAATAAATTTGTAGTAGCCACAGAGTCGTGTGTACGTAAGTAAGTGGGCGTGGTGAAGTGTAAATAAAATGTGGCAACCCCGCTCTCACACACCTCACGAACTTGCAACACTATGGCTACTAATTTTGCACTATGACAACTCTTTACACATTACTTGTACACACAACATTGTGGCTCAGGTAGCCGTAGTGTGAAACATCAATATATCTTGTTAAACGGGGTGTACTTCAAAAATAAAAATAGCTAAATATTTCTTAGAAAGAGCACTACCTTCACCTAGTATATTATCAAATGTGCCACAAGTTCGGAATATGCTTGGGTTGCCATAGTGTAGCTGATACCTGTATGTGTGAGTTGGTTTTTGTAGGCATGCGAGGACATTCGTCCGTAGCAGCAATAAGGTAGCGAGGACATTTTTGCATACGAGGACCCACACCAAGTCCTCGCATAATTCTGACTTCATTTTCGTATTCTACGGGTAATTTCCTCTCCAAACGTACCTTTGCATCAAAAATCGACCATGTCCTCCCATGAATATACTACTACGGGAGCTCAGTTCACTAGACACTCCGCTAGGGTCGCATCAATCGATTCGAGGACACACTCGCACCCAATTCTGTCATTTCATGTGAGGACCTCTGACACACAAAGTGTGTGTTTGTTGTAGCCAATCAAATTCAAGAATTCAAAAACGAACACTCGCAATGCCTGCCGATAGCGTTGAGAGGACACTATATCTGATGAAGATGTTTGATAAATTTGAGGTATTTATGGAGTTTTGTAACTGGTCATGCTATCCTTGACCCATGCGTGAAAATTTACATGAGAAAGGAGAATAATCAATGTGTGGAAGGCTCACTTTTCACTTTATCTTTTGAGAATTCATGTTGTACAGGAAATTGCACTAAACATATGTTATCGTTAGGCGGGTAAAAAAAATCCATGTTTGTCGGTCGTACAATATACTTCTTCTACGACCACAATTATAATTCACCTCCAGAATTACACTTCCAGAGCGAATAAATGTAATATCACACATTTTTCTTTATGCATTTCGAGAAAAAACTTTCTCGATTGAATATCGAATCTGAATTCAGAATTATATTTGCATTTTTTGCCTATATATCCTCCAATGAGGAGCTCTTCGTCTTTTTATCCTTTCATTCTGTGTAAAATTGGTAAACATACATTCACACACCCATTTGAAGTTGAATAAAAGCTTGTAAATATAGTTTACATACAATTAGGAACAATCATTTGAAAACTCTAGATAGTTCCAGGATACCAAAAATAGTTTTCCAAAGTCTCATCGCTTTAGAGAACGTTGACCCCGAATACAACTGGCTTCTGCAAGTCAAAGAGTAGTGTCAATGTTAGGGCGAGTAGCTAAGTGAAAAGATTTTTTGGAGAGTACCTCGAAACAAATGTCTGAATCAATATCAACCGCTTTCAAAGATAAACTCCTGAATGATGACTTGTATAGATTGGGTTCATCTACATATTCCTATATTTTTCGAAATCTCTCCCTACGAATAAACACATAGAATTATCTCACTTCCAATACAATAAGTAAGAATCTTAGCACAGCTGAGAACATGTAGCAAGAAACGTCTGAAATTCAAAATCAGCGGTTCGAACTACTTCATCAACACTGAAGAACTATGCACGATGTGCAGCATGGGAAGAAATGAATCCACCGATCATATTCTATTCAAGTGTCCTATATATGAAGGTGTAAGAGTCTCAAACATGATTCAAGAAATAAGTAACATAAACGATGTAATATATCTCCTTAATTATGGCTCGCTCACCTATTTAAAGCATTTGGTATTAACGAACATGCTTAAATTAAGATCATTTATTATCAATGAATAGAGCTTGTGAGTCATTGATAACTGTTCAATACTTGTCTTACAGTGCTTAATAAATTTACCTAATTTTTTCCATCTTCAATGGTCTCCTTCTTTTTCTATGTCTATACAGTTCGACTTTATAGTCCCTCCCCCTATTAACTTTTGAACGGTTTGACGTAGAATAATGGAACACAAACAGTTCTGAATGGCATTACCGATACTACTTTTTGAAATAAAAGACATTGTGATTGCTCGATAGATGACGCACATCAACTTGAAAATTTCAAATAGCATGGGGGTCAAGTGGCACATCGTTGAAAATATAATTCAATTTCAATTATATTTTTTTTGAATTTTTTTAATACGTTTTTTCACAATATGCATTTGAAATATCAATTATGAGTGCGGATCTCAATGGCACCCTTATCTCAATAACTTTCGAATGGTTAGATGTGAAACAATGGGACAGAAAATATTTTGATTGGTATCACCGATCCTACTTTCTGAAAGAGATGCATTGCAATTATTCGACAGACGGCGCTGACGCACATCAACTTGAAAATTTCGGAAGGCATAGTGGTCGAGTTGCACATCATTGAAAAGGTAATTCAATTTCATTTCCAACCATGGTTGCTTTACAGAGTAACAATTGCGACGAGTAACACGAAATACGGTCAATATGGGAAGATTCATGACTAAAATAGTTTTTAATTTCCGAGTTCGTTTCAAAGCTTAATTAGGTACAGATTTTGAATCCATACAGCAATCCAATTTCCAACCCAAATGAAACCCCATTCATTTATTTTTAATGTCATAATCATAACGGGTACCATTCATTGGATTTGGTAAACTGATAATCAAGCAATTACCTAGAAAGGACTAATATGAAATTGGATTATTTTGTCGATGTTCAAGACCTACCAATATATAAATGATGTATTTATTATTGAATGGTGGGTAGGGAGGGGGGAAACACGAGTGGCACGATTGACAACAATTTTGCTCTATATTCTCAGCAAATAAAAATCCTACATAATAGTTTTGTTCTTTATCAAAATGACTTTTCAAATTCTTATTGTGAGAAAATGTATCAATGAAATTGAAAAACATTAGATGTTTGAAAAGAGAATTGAATTATCTTTTCAACGATGTGCCACTTGACCCCCCTGGCTATTTGAAATTTTGATGTGCCCCCGCGCCATCTATCGAGCAATCAATCTCTCTCACTTCAAAAAGTAGTATCAGTGAGATCATTCAAAATGGTTTGTGTCCCATTATTTTACGTCGAACAGTAGAGTGTATATGACAGACCAGAGTGCTCCTAATTAGCATAACCGGTATAACCGGTTTAGAATCCTTCCTGAAATCCATAACCGGTTGTCCAAGGTCAATGACCGGTCAACTGACGGAACAAAGAAGGTTGAATGACCAGGGTGAATGACCGGTCAAGGTTGGATAACCAGTTCACCCTTCCTCGGAAGAACCGGTTTACCCCTTCTCTTCTTCAACTTCCAAACCAGTTCTATGATTATATATTGGATGGAATGGTGCAGAACGGACAGTTAACTATCAAAATGAATCAAATAGGTTTCACATTGATGTGCAAGTGAAAACTCATTGAATGAAAATGTAGTGTTGGGTGAGAGAAGATTT
>JAFIRS010007401.1:0-25410 GCA_018342105.1 Gonioctena quinquepunctata | reverse complement strand
GCGGACGATCTCTGTTATTATGATCCGATTCTATTCAAAATTGGTATGTGGGGGTTTTTGGGGTCAGAGATTATAAATGTTTATTCAAAATTCACAAATTCAAGATGGCGGCTCCAAGATGGAGGACGAGTTTTGTAATTATGGTTCCATTCTATTCAAAATTGGTATGGGGAGGGGGGGTTTCCGGGGTTGAAAATTATTATTTTTTGTCAAAAATTATGAAATATAAATGGCGGCTCCAAGATGGAGGACAATCTCTGTGATTATGGTCCAATTCTACTCAAAATTGGAATGTGGAGGTTTTCGGGGTCGGAGATTATGAATTTATTGTCAAAATTCATATATTCAAGATGGCGGCTCCAAGATTGTGGACAAGTTTTGTGAAATGGACCGTTTATATTCAAAATTCGTATGTCGGGGTTTTTGGGGTCGGAGATCATGAATATAGTCGAAGATTATTGATTTCTTGTCAGAATTCATAAATTTAAGATGGCAGCTCCAGGATGCCGGACGAGTTAATCTTTAGGTGGTCTCCTCATTGAAGAACTAGATAGCTCAGAACTTACACGAAAATAATAATAATGATAATAATAACTTATTTGCTCAAGAACAGATATTACAAATACAACCAGATGGCTGACAATTATAGCAAATAAAATAGAAAAAACCCATAGAAGGTAAAACCTTGTGCATGGGTATGGTATTCTATAATGAGCTTAATCTAATATATATATATATATATATATATATATATATATATATATATATATATATATAGTATATATATAATGTTTATCACAAGTTAAAATAAGATAGAACTAGTATAGCATAATTATAAAATTAGTTATGTACAGATTGTATGAAATATTTAATGGAGTAAGAATTGACAATAAAAGATAAGTAAAATATAGCGTGTTAATAAAATTAGTTATGTACAGTAGGTGTAAAATATTTATTGGGGTATGTATTGACAATAGAAGATTAGTGAATATGGGGATTCCAATGGAATATGGTTTTATATGAATATACTTGTTACAGGTGGGTATAGGTAGGTGGTTGAGAGATGGACAACTCATGATAATGATAATATATTATATAGTACCTTTGTTGATGTTGAATATTCTATACAGCAGTTCACATTATTTGTATTTCTTTTATTTATTTTTCTCTTTGAAAGACTTCGGAGATTTGCTTGGGGGGTCGGTCTAAAAGCCTTAATTTTAGTTTCTTTTTAAATAGGAAACAACTATTTATTGCTTTTATCTCATGAGAGGAATCTTTGGTTTTTTGTAGTTCCAACCTTCGGTATTCTGGTTGTTTGATTTTTGAGTCGAGTGTTGTATGGATGATCTATTTGGGGTATTTGTGTTGGTGATAGTAAGATGCACGATTCAAAAAGTTTAATTGTTGGATTGTGAATAGTTTAGATTGTTAGAAAAGTTTATCTGATGGAAATCTGTAGGTTTCATTACATATTATTTTTATCGGCCATTTTTGTGTAACTTATACGTTTTTGATATAATTGTTTGTTATTCCTCCCCAAACAAGTATTCCATAGTTTATGTGTGTTTGGGCTAAGCTTGCGTAAAGTGTTCTCAATTGTGCAATGTCGAACAACTTTTGGAATAGCTTAAATTTTGATATTAATGAGCTCAATTTATTTGTCACGTGTTCAGCGTGTTTATTCCATCTGAGATTGTGATCTATAATAGGTCCTAGATATTTTATATGTTCTTTCATCCCAAAGTGACGTTGCCATTGATATTAATTGTAATTCTAGTATATGTGGGTAAGTTGTTGTTATATATTGAAAAGGGGATGAAGTGGGTTTTCGAAAAATGTAAGGTTAGTAATCTACTGTCGAACCAATGGAATATAGTTACTAATTCTCTTTCGATGGTAGATTTTAGGTTGTTCCAATCCTTGCTAAGAAATAGAAGTGCAGTGTCGTCGCCAAAGCTAATAATATTCGCTTTTACATCAATATTAAAGAGATCGTTAATGTAAATGTTAAATAAAATCGGTCCAAGAACTGTTCCTTGTGGCACTCCGTACTCAATGACTTGATCTGAATTATACGAATTATTGATTTTAACTCTCTGATTTCTGTTCGATAAGTAGCTCGTAAGAAGTTTCAATGGTCCTCTTCTAAAACCTATATTTTCCAATACTCGCAATAATTTATGATGACACACTGTGTCGAAGGCTTTTGCTAGGTCAATACACATGATGAAGTTTCTCCTTTGTCCTTTGTCTCATGTATATCTCTTGTCAAGTGAACCATTGCATCTTGTGTTGACTTGGCATGACGAAATCCGTATTGATTGTCTGAGAGTATATGATATTTTTGTAGGTATTTCTCTATTCTTATTTCAATAATTTTTCAAAATTTCTTCCGACATTGCTTATTATAGAGATTGGTCTTCAATTAGTTTCGTCATAATGACGATGAATTAACAAAAATGCATAGATTAAGACGTACTTACTAAAAAGCACAACATGGAAGAATTAATAAAAAAAGCTTTTATTCAAATGCACTAAAAAGTCAAAAATAATTGCTTTGGATGTGCGACTTAGATTATTCCGTGAGTTATAGATTCAAAAGCTTGTCGCTTTTGTATTCGAACTGAAAACTTTACTTATGACTTTTCAGCGCATTTGAATAAAAATGTTTTTTTTATTAATTATTTTATTTCTATCCCAACAGACCACCGAATGGGTCCATTGAAGATAGGAGAGAGTTATGTAATGCCACGCTTATGGCAATGAAAAATCTTGGCATCGTTATTGGGAATTGAAATTATCTTGGCCACATTGTAAAATGTACATAGGTATATTTCTATTTTTATCGTTAGGAGGGAGGTCAGACTGGTTTCCATTCGTCGATAATCCTTCGTCTCTCTTTATGTGAAAGCCATGTTCATAAGTATAGTTCCTAAACTGAAATCAGAAAGAGCGTCTCGAATTTTGAATTCCAATTAGATTGTCGTCCGCGATAGGATCTGCAAATTGGTTGGAAAAATGATTTATATACCTAAAATATCCCCTGAACGTTCAATTTTGCATAATTTAAAATCATGCATTAGTGGCTGATTGATTGCAGTATGATTTAATAGGGTTCGGAGAGGAGGAGCAGTGAACGATTGCATTCCAAAATATACGAAAATATATCATCATCATCATATTTCATCGCAAAGTCCTTACTTACCTTTTAATGATTTGTTTAGAAAATCTGATTTGCTTGACACAAGGCAACTTTTTTGTTTGAGTTCGTTTAATTGTAATATGAAAATAAAGTTGGTGCCAAGTTCTATTGAAATACATTCAAATTCACGTTGTAATGGCCACGATCAATAAAGTATTTTGATGTAATCATACCCTTAACTGAAGAATGCTGCCATAAAGAGGGAACGACTGTTTTATTTCGTCCGCAATTAAATTAGGAGGCGGTATGAGTTCGACAAAGACTGTAAAAATCTCGTAAAATCATCGATATGATAGCATCACTCATTAAAAAGATCTCATGAATATGTTATGACGTGAAACTTACAACAGGCCGCCGCTAAATTACGACAGGACATTTATTTTATTCTGTTAAGCCCAAAGCCGCGATAGATAATTAAAGATTCTCCGACAGCCGGGAGGAAACATTAACTCGTAAAGAATGTCATTGAAATGTACCACCGTGGCATTAATGTCCAAAAGTATAATTCATTATTCCAAAACTGAGAAGAAGCCCTAGTGGGGGAGTTTTCTATATAAGACAGAAGTCAAAAGTAAACGGGGGATTATTATATCAGAATTCATTCAGTGTTCAGCAAGTACAGAGAGACGTTCTGTTTTAGGCTTCATATTATGAAGCGAATTAAAGTAGTTTCATATTTCATCTAGTGAAGATGCATTCCCATCTTCTGATGCGAAGTAAACGTAGACTTCGTATTTTATTCATAAAGTAGCCAATTCATCAAAAGTATGCAGAAAAATAGTGGAAGTGTAACTCTCAGAAATATCTCAGTAATAACTCAACGAATGAAATTAATATTTTCAAAGAACTAATAATCATATTACGATCAGTGAACGCATAATAAAAATCGGTAATTTGAAAGAATAATTAAGTAACATTCAAAACGTGGTGTGTTCTCCAGTTGAGGGTAGAAAAAAAATGTTTTTTGGAAGGTTATATGTAAAGTTAATAAGAAACTATTCCTTATTGATTTCATAGTAGAGTCAACTATTGATTCGACAAAAGTAGAAATATTAGCAATCGCCAAAATAACTGAAGAACAGTTATTTTATTTGGCATTCCATATTTGTTTCTCATTCAACTATATTTTATATTGAAATCCATTTTGACTTCCTATACATTTTCTCCGTAAATTATACCAGGTGTATCAATTGTTGTTTTTATATTTCAGAAAATACATATATATATATATATATATATTTATATATGTATATATTATCACAAGTCCTAAGTGTATTATTGTTTCTGAACTATCTGAGATTGATAACTTGTACTGTCAAATTAAGTCCCACGCTTCATTACATACTGAGTGAGATCATTTCTCAAGCCGCTCTTGGAGGTTGTCCAGTTATTGGTCAATAGACTAATAACGCTCGGTATGGTTAAGGCCTAGCTTTAAAAAAAATCGTAAGATTGGTGTTGCCGGAGTGGTATGTTAATTCATAACACCCTGTATATGGCCAGCTGTAACAACGTTAATAAATATATCATTTGAATTCTAGAAAGCTACTCAATACTAAATGTTTAACTTGGAGGTGTTTTATTTATAATAAATGAAAACATGCCACGTAAATTTGTAATTCTGTTTGGAAAATTTTCAATCTTTCATCTAGAAATTCTGGTAAATTACAAAATTTACAGTATGACTAAAATTCAAAAATTCGCAGTAGAGCTACGAGTATTTTTCGCGGGAGGGAATTGTGAACTTTCCTCGCAAGTCATTCAAATAATTATTGAGGGAGTTCCCGCATATTTCTTGAAAATATAGTTCCACTACTCAGTACCCCGGACAATTCCGATAACACGTATATAATTCAGATCATCGTATAGTATTTTTTCTTTCGAGGAAACGGTTTTCACGTCTTACCACAGAGTCGTCTAACAGGAAATCCACAAATCACGTCAGGTCATAAATAACCATATAAACTTAAATTAAATATATATACTAGTTCGAGTATATCTGAGGTGACAACTGGATTCAATCAAAAGGATGTTGTTAACTCTGGATTTCAACCATGAAGTTATCGACTGAAGATTTGTGGGCTGAAAAGTACGTACATCGCATATGCTTTTTTTATCTATAAGTATATTCAAATTGATTATCTATTGTCAATAATTCTGACAGAACTGAACAACTGTGGATTCTAATATGGAATAATTGTCCCCATTGTGTATTACTTTATATTCCAATGATCGTTTTGAATTCGATTATTATTATTATAATCATTATCGCTATTGCTATCGCTAGGGTTACCGTTATCGTGGCAAACTCTGTTAAGTGCCAAAAATGCAACATTACCCAGGTTGCATTATGCAAGCATCTCAAGTGGAAAGTGCAACATGTCGACAAACATTAGTGTCTAATCAAGATCCCAAAGAAAATCCTTTCCTGGTCGAAAATGAACTTCTGCATCAGTTGGTATGTGAATTAGAATCCAAATGCAATATTCTCAGCGAAAACTGCCATGTACTGAGAGATAAAGTGGACTTTCTGTCAGAAAAACTGAATTAATACGAAAATAAAAATATAAACGAAAACACTGATAAGAGCCAAATACCCACAAAAAGTGTGCAGTCCAATTCGACGATATCACCGATATCGAAAATGAAGCACCCTACTTATAAGTTCAGTCGCAAACAACAAAAACCTGGAAAATAATCCTAGGCCACCAACAATTTTCACACAAAGAGAAGTGAAAATAAAGCTATCATGACAGCTGAATCGACGAATATAATGCGCAATATGCATGTCTTAGGCGCAATATGCATGTCTTAGGCACATGCAGATGATAAGTGGGAGATACCTTCCCATAGGAGGAAAAGGAATAGGAGGTTTATGATCGGCGGAAATGAAGATAATTCAGATGTTAGTAAAGTTCCTAAACAATCATACAAATTCCCGGATATATACTCTTCTTTGAGAATAACAATTAGGCAAGAAAATGTCAGCAAGGCATGGAAATGAGAAGTATGGTCAAGCGGATCACTTGTGTCACGTTTTTTGTGAAGAAAAATCTGGGATAATTGGCGAGTCCAAAAAACTCGAGCTGAATACAAACTCTCTGAAAAAAAATTATTTTAGCATTTTTCACATTTAACATTCGGGGTCTGTCCAACAAAATAAACGAGCTGAGTGTATTTTTGAATGTTTATAATTTAGATATTTTATGTATGTCTGAACACTGTCTCTTTGAAGATAAATTGAAAACTAACTAAATAGTCCATATCACTTTTTAGCCACCTACTTCAGCAGAAAAACAAACCAACAGGGTGGGGTTGCCATATACAGTAAAAATAAATGTAATGCAATAAATTTGAATCCTAGTGACTATAATGACCCCTATAAAGTTAGCAGAGCCACTTCCAAAAAAATCAATTAAACCTATTCAATTTGTGGTGAACGAAAATAATTTGTCGCACTCTTAGTTTTTATATAGGGTGGCTCTGCTAAGTTAATATTACGTTTTTTTATATCATCTTGTGAACCAAGGTAAAGAAGGTAGGAGTTTGTTTTCTTCTTAAATTTCTGGAGGTTGTATGCCTCGTGGAACACCTCCTTAGGCAATTAGTTCCAAAGCCTCTCATTTCTTTGGATGTATGATTCTTTGAAAGTGATGTTCTGCAGGTCTCCAAAGTGACCACGAAGGTGTGAAGACTGAACTTGACGGGTTAATCTCGAAGAGACTGCCAAAGGAGGAACGATTTTTGATATTTCAGAAGAGCATCGCCCATGAAAATATCTATAAAATAGAGACAAATCGCCAACTTTTCTACGGTGTTCCAGACAAGTGAGCGAGTTTGTAAGCGAGGCATCACCGACGAGACGAATTGCCCTTTTGGACAGAATCCAATAGCTTCAGGATATGTTTAGGTGCCGCACTCCAAATATGGGAACAGTATTCCAGGACAGGTCGGATCTGTGCCTTATAGATCATAAGCAGCTGACTGGAGGTGAAATAGCCCTTGGCACGAAACAAAAACCAAGTTTTTTGGGGTGCACTTTGGCAATGGACCTCACGTGATTTTCCCAGGAAAGGTTATTGCTGATAGTAATACCAAGCATCGATATGGATGACTTCAGTGGTATGGTTACTCCTGACAAAGTTATGTTAGGCACAGTGAGATCGGCTTTTCTAGAGAAAAGACATGCTTGTGTTTTGTTTGCTTGAATTCTACCAAGTTATTGGATCCCCATTCGAGAATTGTTGCTAAGTCCATATTTATATTGTTAACATTTCTTCCTCGTTCATTTCTGGTTTCACGGGCTGATATAGGGCCCTGGAAGAGAAAGCGGTATGGAAGGTACTATCATCGGCAAAGCTGTGTACGGGACATGAAGTTGCTTTCAACACGTCGTTGATGTGAAGTAAAAATAGTGTTGGTGCTAGAATGGATCCTTGCGGAACACCAGCATTTATGAGTAGAGTGTCAGATGAAACTCCATCGACCACTACATGGAGAGACCTGTTTGAGAGAAAACTAGCAAGCAGAGAACACAGCTGAGGGGGCAAGCCATAAGATGGAAGCTTGGCGAGGAGTCCCTGGTGCCAAACTCGATCGAACGCCTTGGAGATATCTAATGCCACAGCTAAAGTTTCTCCATACTTTTCAATAGATAGCTGCCATATATGTGAGACGTATGCGAGCAGGTCACCAGTTGATCTCTGATGGCGGAAGCCATATTGCCTATCATTGATAATTCCTGAGTCTTCCAGATATTTCATGAGCTCGATGTTGATGGCTTTTTCCATGACCTTCGAAATAATAGATAGCAGTGCGATAGGTCTGTAGTTGCTAGGTAGGGTCTTTTTGCCTTTTTTAGGGACTGGCTGTACTCTTGCAATTTTCCAATTGGACGGAAATACTCCCAAATTGTAAGAGTGGTTGAACAACTTGCAAAGAACAGGTGTTAGTTCGGGGCACATTTCTTGAGAACAATCGGCGGGATTCCGTCAGATCCACAGGCTTTGTTGGTGTTGAGACCCAGCAAAATCTTTCTGATAGTACGTTGGCGAAAGGTGATCTCGGCATGTGACTGTCAATAGGTGTAATGTTCGGGGTTGTTTTCCCGAAGAATCCAGAGTGGAATTTCCAGCAAATAGGTGCGCAAAGATATTGGCTTTTTCCTGGGCAGTCGTTGCTAGTGTTCCATCTTCTTTGGTTAGGGAGGAAAAGAGCTGGAAGTGAAGTTTCTTCCCACAGCTTTGGCGAAAGACCAAAATGAACGGGATCCGTTGGGACATTCAACAAGTTTTGATCTTATTTTGGCATTATGAGCATCTTTTGAGCATTCTATTGTCTCTTTGCATATGCCTCTAGCCTCAACGTATGCTGCTCTGGTCTCAGGTCCCGGATTTTTTTGCCATCGATGGTATGCTGCCTGTTTGGAAGCCACAGCTCTAGAGCAGTTTCTGTTAAACCAGGTCTTATCGGATGATGTTCTTCTTTCGGTATTCGGTATGTAAGTTTGCATTCCCAACATGATGATTTCAGAAATTGTCTCAGCACATCGTGTTGGATCTACTGAAGAGAAACAAACTCTCTTCCATGGAAACGCTGAGAAAAGCATACGAAGACCTTCCCAGTCGGCCGAATTGTAATGCCACATGAGACGGGGTGGTATTGTGCTGCTCGATGGTAAATGGAAAGAGCATGTTGTGGAGATGAGGGTGTGATCAGAGTTTCCAAGTGGGGCACAAACTTCTATTCTATACGGGTCAGGATTGGTGGTGAGGAAAAGATCTAGTGTATTGGCAGTGCCACTCACAAATAAACATCAAATATCATCACAATGGTTATGAATAATTGTCGAGTAATTGTCGAAGTCCATCTGACGTGAAAATCGAGAGAATTTTATGACAATCGAAAGCTCGCTCCTTGGTAACAGCCCGAAGCCGAAGGCTGAGGGCTGTTACCAAGCAACGAGCTTGAGAAATTTGTCATAAAATTATGAGGCATTTGTCAATGTCCGAGGGATATTCTGCGGATTTTTTTTGTCAAAAACATTTATAACTCAACACAATGAAACATTTACTTATTTATTAAAAGTACAGTTAGTGAAAGTACAATTATTAAAATTTAACTTAACATCAGATTCGTTGCTGTTCTCTACTATAGTAGATCTATTACCACGCATAATATTTATGATCTTGTTGTGGTGTTCTTGATCGAGATTTAAGTATGGTTTTATAGAATTTTGATTGCTATGACCAGTAATTTTCAGCAATTGTTGTTCTTCTACACCACTGCCTGAGCAGCAGATTTAGTTAATCTATTTATTGTATTTCTTCCAACAGGTACATTATCGTACCATTTGTGAGTTTCATTTTTCCAGTGTCGATTTGGTTTTAAGAACAGTGGTGAGGTAATATTGTCGCCTCGTTTTGATATCAGTTTATGAAAGACGTACAGGGCAGCTTTGTCTTTCACTATTGGAAACCAACCATTTACTACTTGTACAGCTTTTAGAACCACCTTGGCACGTTTTACTGAATACCGGATTGTATTCAATGCGATTTGTTGGAAAGTCATCGTTATTTTTCTCGATTTGAAAAAAATCCACCAGACAAGCAACTGCCTCTCCTCCTCGCCACGCTAATTCTACAGCAGCAATATGGTAAAATTTACGCATAAGACCTTCAGGAGTATTTTCATCCCATAGCAATATATTTTGTTAACTTCAGACAAATTTAATGAAACTGAACTGGACGTTTACATGATTGCGTCCCTATGGATGTTGACGATCTAAAAACCAAATGAGACATTTTTTTCAATCAGAAATTCTCTGAACAATTATCAAATGACCAAAACGTATTTGTCGTGGGGTCGGAATTCCGAGTTACAAGTCGGAATTCCGAGATAAAGTAGGAATTCCGACTTGTAAGTCGGAATTCCGACTTGTAAGTCGGAATTGTAAAATAAAAAAAAGTGTGGCACTTCTACGCCTTCGTACTAAAGCTCTTATTCTTATTTTATTATAATTTTTTATATTTTTATAATTTTATTCATAATTGTATTCTAATATATACTTCATATGTATACGATTTCATGTCTGTTTTATGTCAATTCATTTTCTTAGTGGATGATCATAATTTAATTGTCATATTTTTATCCGAAGCTTCTGACTTGCCATAAATATACCTTGCATGGAAAATGGTCACTTATAATCTCTCTAGAGCGGAAATTTTTTGAGTACATGAATTTTTTGAAAATTATCACAAATCGCGAAGTGACGAGGGATAATTTTCTTTAAAAATTCTATACGAGACAAATTTCCCGCAATTAATTCAAGCACGTGGGGGATTCGGTAAGAAAAATTTTTATACCAGAATTAAATTTAGATAGAAAACAGTAAATATTTATTTTGACGTTATTCACAAATAAATAGAGGGCTGTGTGTAATGGGAGTTTTGCGGGAGATTTTTTTCTGATTTTCCCCGTTCCATAGTAAAATAAAATATATAATATCAGATAAACTATCATGTAAAATTAATTGATTTCATACAATTTTCTTACTAGGGAAATTAATTCTAAACATGAAAGTGAATACGTTCGTATTGCGGGAGATATTTTTTGAATTTCCACGTGCCCTAGTAAAATAAAATATATAATATCAGATTATATAAAATTAATTGTTTTCATACAATTTTCTTACTGGGTTTCAGGGAAATGTCAATATTGATTAAAAATTAAAGTGGATGTTCGTATTTTTTTATTTTTCCCGTGCCCTAGTAAAATAAAATTTAAAATATCAGATACATTATTGTATAAAAATAATTGATTTCATTTAATTTTCTTATTGGTTTCAGGGAAATGTCAATATTGACTACAAACAAAGGTGATATACAGCAAAAAATTTATAACTATACCTATACATATATACTTGGATATTTTTCTTATTCTTTTAGGTTTAATTCTAAGAAAAATTAATATTAGCGGTAATATTTTGTTTTTCAAATAATTCAGGAAATCGGGATATTTAATTCTTTATTCTAAATAGAATGTTGTTGGCGTATGTTGCCGGTTAAAAAATATTTTGTAAAGTTAGCCATGGATTTGACATTCACTACTCCTGTCAATCAATATTTTATTTGTGGCATTATAAGTTCCTCATAACATTGTGTACAATCATAAGTTAGTAAAAAAGTGATAATAAAATGAACTTTCAATCGTATGAATTGTGTTCCTTTTGCAAAGAATCACAGCACATTAAAATGTAACAGATTGGCAACATTCTGCGTGATATTGTGGCTTCTTTTGGATACAAATCTAATACTCAAAGAAATAAAGTGGTGTCTCAGTATTATTTTTATTTTATGAAACACAGGCATATTGTTAAAAAAAAACACCGGTTCTGTGTTTTATTCACGACTTAGGAAAGAGGAGGTGGAAGTGGAATTTTTGAAGAATTTTAAATTAATTAATGATATTATAGAATGTAAACCTTAATAAATTGTTGTAATATTTCCAACTTATAAAGTAAGTAAATAAAAATTATCGTCAATATTATTTCAATATTATTTTTGTCTAATTATATGATAGCTGTCATGTGCCGGGAAATTTCCACTTATTAATTTTACGTCTACATGCTAATGTGGATGAAAAAAATTCAGAAAATTTGCTGGTTACCATAGTAGCAATGTCGATATAAAGCATCTGATTGGTTCAAAATGACTGGTATAACATTTTCAAATAAATTACTCTTCTCTACTCTGCAATAAGTAACTGTAAATCGTTACCATAACCGTTATCGTTACAGTTATCGTTACCGTTATTATTATCATTATTATCGTCACTATGATTCCAGCGAATATCCTTTTCTTGTTTCAGATTTAGGCAATCCCGTTTCAACGCTAGGCGAATAAGGAAAAGAGTGGTGTTCAAACAAGGCGATTGTAACGTAGTCCAAGGCCACGTGGCGAAACGACGTAGGAAATATTTACAAGACATCTTCACGACATTGGTGGACGCGCAATGGCGCTGGACGCTGTTGGTGTTCGCCATGAACTTCTTCTTGTCTTGGTTAATGTTCGCCACAGTTTGGTGGCTCATCGTTTTTACCCACGGAGATCTTAGCGAGGAACGCTTGGTGAGTTTACATAGTGATTTAATGCGGAAGAATCAGAATACACGAATATGGGACAATTCGCTATTGCTGACTCGTGATATTCCAGGTATAGTATTTCTAATCCCAATTGGAATTCTCTTTCCAGTTGCCGCCATGACATAGGCGAATATTATTTTTCAATGGTATTTTTTCAGTTACTTATTCTTACAATCTTAGCAATTGATCACCCCATATAAAAGTAGACTCTATTAAAAATTAAAAAATATGGTAAAAATATTTTTTTCATACGTCTTATAGTTTTCGAGATATTTAATTGCTTAGCTAGGCGTGCAACGACGCGGAGTCATGACCACTGTGACGTCACTGTACAACGGTCGTTTAGTGCGTGCTCTGCTTCCGAGCTGTGTGTATGAAGTTGCGTCGAAAATTGATAAAAATATCGAATCCAGAAACTAGAAAATGGTGTATTGTGCCAAAGTGTTTAAATAAAACTACTAATGCACCCGAAAAGATGTTTTTTATTGTTGCTTTCGAACCTAAAAGTCGAAAGAAATGGATGCAAATCATGATGTTCTGGGGTGATTCGGCATTTCACTGTACAAATATCTCTTCTAACTTTTACATATCCAATAGCGTCGTCGCCGAAGCTCTTTCTAGCCGATCTACACTAAAATAAACATAAGTTGATCAAATATATAAAAAATAAAATACGGTAAATATAAAGTTACTCTACACATGCACTCTGAATATAGGGAAAAAACTTTTCTTGCGTGTTTTTGCCCCCTGAACACGAAAAATTAACATAATAAACCTGAACATTATGTACCAGAGGTACAAAACTTTTTAAAATTTGAATTTGAAATATTTTTTTCAAAAGTAGGTTATTATTAGGATGCACGCGACTACACCTATTATACATTATTAAGCTAAGATGAAAAACCTCTCATATTAATTTCCTCTTTAATGTGATCGTGGATAAGTGCATTTTATGTATTTTAGGTAAATATAAAGTTACTCTACACATGCACTCCGAATATAGGGCAAAACTTTCTTACGTGTTTTGCCTGAACAGAATCCGGAAGAAAATGCGCGGTCTCATACCGTTCCCGAATTAGAGAACTTAAAAAAAAAATTACCTCATTTTGAAGCACCGTTTTCTCGCACAAAAATCACTCAAAATGCCTCCTTCTTCTTAACAGCATAAACAATACACCCTAAATCACTTATATTCGGCAAAACTTTGCACAAAATATCGTCGTTTTTATCGAAAAAATCCTCCTTCTTACACAGTTTCAAATAAAGAAATGTTACACTTTGACAGATGGAATTTAGTAACTTTGCCTTATTTTTCATGTTGGTGATAAATGAATCACCGCCCACAACAATTGCTCACATAAATGAAGGGGAAACTATTGCTCACATTTGAATTCGAAAAGTTGGCGGGGATTCATTTATCACCAACATGAAGAATAAGGCAAAGTTACTAAATTCCATCTGTCAAAGTATGACATTTCTTCATTTGGAACTGTGTAAGAAGGAGGATTTTTTCGATAAAAACGACAATATTTTGTGCAAAGTTGTGCCAAAAATAAGTGATTTGGAAAAGGGTTTATAATGAAAAAAATTTTAAGTTTTCTTACTCGGGAACGGTATGAGACCGCCGCATTTTTCTTCCGGATTCGTGTTCAGGAGGCAAAAACACGTAAGGAAAGTTTTTTCCCTATATTCGGAGTGCATGTGTAGATTAACTTTATATTTACCTAAAATACATAAAATGCACTTATCCACGATCACATTAAAGAGGAAATTAATATGAGAGGTTTTTCATCTTAGCTTAATAATATTTAATAGGTGTAGTCGCGTGCATCCTAATAATAACCTACTTTTGAAAAAAATATTTCAAATTCAAATTTCAAAAAATTTTGTACCTCTGGTACATAATGTTCAGGTTTACTGTGTTAGTTTTTTGTTACATTACATATTAAAAAAATACAAAATGTAAGTCATGAAACTATGTAGGCATTGTTCCTTCTCAGGAACTTAATGTCAAGTAAGATGTTCATAGTATCAATATGACGTATGACGTACATTTATAAAACACTACTAATGAGAAATATGTACTTATAGGGATCAAAAGATTTATGATAAAAAGTAAAATGTTATTAAGTAATACTTACTTTTGCATTTTTACTCCTCGCATCTCGGCGGCCAAGAAATCGGAGTTATTTGAAAAATAGTGGGCAACCATTAACCCGTCTATTTCAGGCAAGATATCAGATTGTCCTTTTTCAAAACCGTCATCCATATCTAATATTATACTTATAACACTATTGTAACACTGATTCACATAAAAACTTAAGTTAAAAATGTTATTGTGGTCGAACATCCGATAGCAAAGCAATGATTGAGTGTACGGTGAGAACGTTGTGTTGTGGAATGACGTCACGCGAGCATGGCGCGCTCACCCGAAATATTTGAATAGAACGGAAACTAAAATTGTCGTAACTTCAACACTACTCGCTTGATTGAAATGAAACAAAAACATGTGTATTTCTAAACATTCAGGCTATACGGTCATGAAGTTTCAAGTCATTTAACAGACCCAGTGACATTCTTCATTGTAATATTTGTTTCGAAAGGTCTCCAGAAAGCCATATTAATAAAATTATTTACAATGGATAATTCCTAACCTTACCAACACACGGCACTGATTAAGGAATATTGTGAACTGGGGAAATCATGCGGCTTCAGATAACAGGTGTCCAATCCAGCTAACCGATCATTTATTCCTCAAATATATTTGATAGCGCCTTTACTAATAATCTGGGCAACTAGGGGCACACGACAGAACTTTTTCATGATTGTACCAGGAACGCTTTGAAAGTAAAAACACTGGTAGTATATAAATTTCCCGTTTGCCGGGCAGTGCATATGAACAGTCCTCGTAGTGCTCTTATTTTTATTGCCGTTCCAATTGGGATTAGAATAACTATACAACTTTATGCCTGGTAAACACAATTTGCAATACTGCACAATGAAAATAAATCGAAAATATTTTTCCTAATTATATCATTATCATCAATTCATACAACTACCACCACAACTTAACATACACATAAAGCCTTGAGAATGGAAGGAATGACAACATTGCAGTATTTCTCCACCGTTTTCTGTAAAACGTGGAATAAATAAGTCGTATAGGTAATCTTTTGACTAGTCATGCCACGTCAAACGTCACTACTTTGTAGAATGGGATTTTATCGAGGTTAATATCATAAGTGCTAGGGGTTTTATCGCTATTTTTTTTTCGAGAAAGCATTTTGCCTAGAAATTTTGCTGAGTGCGATTCGCAGTCTTATTATCTGACTAAACCACGGAAGCGAAGCTTGAGTGGTTTAATCTTTGATAATAAGGCCGAAAATTGCACGAGTTAAATTTCCTAGAGGCAAAATGCTTGAGGGAAAATAAAAATAAAAATCTCTAAGCACGAATGATATTTGATGAGAATATTTCCCGAATCACATTCTAAACTGAATAAAACTACCTGCATTTATTTTTTTATTGTAACCGGATAACCCCGGTAAAATACAAATATTTAAAACCGTGATATAATAATACTCAAAACTAACTATACTAGGTACTACATATTATATAATAAATATTAAATATCTAACATTTGAGACTGTCAATGAATTGACATGTTTACAAATAACAAAAAATGGTTATGACTAAAATAGATTTTTATTTTACTTTATGCTTGAAGGCAGCAAGAGGTGTACCAAACAGATCCAATTCCGCAGAAAGCTGGTTCGAATCCCTCATCACCCTAGAAATTGGGTTATAAAACCCACAGTTTGTAGGGTGAAAGGGAACCCGAAACAACTCACTGCCCCTGGTACGTTTAGATATGTTAAAATCATTAAAGTAATACTCGCTCCATACAAAACCCACTCTATATGCACATACCCTTAGGAATTTGTTTTGTACACTTTCAATTGTTTAACATGTGAAATGTAAAAAGGGTTCCAGATAATAGAGCCAATATTCTACTATAGTTCTTACTAGGGATCAATACCTTAGTTTCAGAGTATATACAGGGTGAGTCGACAGAATTCCCGTGGTTCATTGCTCCTTGATGTATCACTATTCCGATTTCTCATATTTTTTTTGTCAAAGGGACCATCTAAGACCACCCTCTAAAATTATTTTCATTCATACAGGGTGCATCATCGCTGCGTGGCTAACCAAAGTTGTTCTTTTTCAAAAGAAACACCCGGTATATTTTCATATATTCCGATCGGCTGTTCCATTGGCTGCTCAATGATTTTTTCAATTTTGAATTCCGTTGCGGCGTTGCCGTGTTATTCAAAAGAAATCTGTTTTGTAGACTTCTTTTCGAAAAATTACCTATTTCACATTTTGGAATATTTAGTAAAGATAATTGAGGAATCGTTGGTCGATATGATGATGTTCTTTGAGAATACCAAGAATTTGCAATAAATTGTACAGGATGTTCGACACAACAACACAAACTTAGCCATTTTCAAACATCGGTATTTTGATTTTTTCAAATGGAACACCCTGTATATTTTCATTTAAATCAACTCCTTTTTAATGACTCTACACTTTTCATCCCCGACGTCATGTACCTTAAACAATCTGTTTCCGAGATTTTCTGGTTGAAAGGAATTGTTCAATATCAAATCAACAATTCTATAGATTTTTTTATCTACATGTTTGTTCTTAGAAAATACTGGTACTGAATGATGTTTCAATTATTTTTTTCCATTTTCAAAAGCATTCTTGGCAACTCATGAATAACTATCATACCAAAAGAAATTTTTAAATGTAACTATTTTTTCTAGTTTAGTTATCCATGACTACCGCTGAAAAAATGACTATCGGAATTTGTAAATAGAGGTAACTGTCAAACAACAATCCAGTTGTGTTAAAAATTATTGTGGCAATATGAATGATCGTTTAGAGGACATGGTTAAAATGGTGTAAGCTTTGGGGGAAAGTGATGGCAATTGCTTACTGGCATCTAGATTATACGAACAAAAGTTTCCTGAGAGAAGACATCCAGACCAGCGAGCATTTCGAGACCTCAAAACAAGATTTGAGGAAACCGGAAAAGTATTTTACAAAAAGTTTGAACGAGCTTGTCCTGTAATGAATGATGAAAATGCTCTTGATATTGCATTGCATATTACCGAGAATCCCCATCTGAGTACACGTATTTTGAGTAGGGAGTTGGGAATATATCAAAGTAGTGTTTCTCGGATGGTGAGAAAATGCAATTACCATCCATATCATATGCAGTTAATGCAAGAGCTGACTGAAAGAGATTTTCTAAAGCGAATGCGGTTTTGCCAATGGGGTGTAGATAAAATCAACCAAGAACCTGATTTTTTTAAGTATGTTCTATTTTCGGACGAAGCTACGTTTCACAACAATGGCCATGTGAATCGGCATAATATGTCAATCACCAACAACTTTGGTCACTGAATGTTTGGGGAGGTATCATTGGACGGCGTGTAATTGGGCTCTTTTTTTCAACAGACATCTCAATGGAAGAAAATATCTAAGATTTCTGCGAAGTCAGTTATCAAATTTATTAGATGATATTCCATTGGCAATAAGGCAGAGAATGTGGCTTCAACAAGATGGCGCGCCTGCACATTACCACACTGATGTGCGGGAATACATTGATAATGAATTCCGTGAAAAATGGATAGGTAGAGGAGGGCCAGTTCAGTGGCCTCCAAGGTCACCGGACCTTACAAAAATGGATTTTTTTCTATGGGGATACATTAAATGGGTTGTCCATCAAACTCCACCTACAACTCCTGAAAATATGAAAGCAAGAATTCGTACTGCTTTCAGGGAAATTTCAGAGGACATGCTGGAACATGTGGTTACTAATTTTCGAAACAGATTGAGAGTGTGTATAGGTGAAAATGGCAGGCACATTGAACATTTGCTGCATTAATTATTTTTCTCTGTTAGATTCGAATAAATATGATTTTTATGCAAAGTTTAATTCCAAATATGATACCAAAGGCGAACATCGTCAATATTTTCTGTGGAAAAATATCCATCTTTTGGATGTAGAATATCTCGGAAACGAGTTGTTTTAGGTGCATGACATGGATAATGAAAAGTGTAGAGTTATTGAAAAAGACTTGATTTAAATGAAAATATATAGGGTGTTCTATTTGAAAAAATCAAAATACCGATGTTTGAAAATGGCTAAGTTTGTGTTGTTGTATCGAACATCCTGTACAATTTATTCCAAATTCTCGGTATTCTCAATGAACATCATCATATCGACCAACGATTCCCCAATTATCTTTACTAAATATTTCAAAATGTGAAATAGGTAATTTTTCGAAAAGAAGTCTACAAAATAGATTTCTTTTGAATAACTCGGCAACGCCGCAACGGAATTCAAAATTGAAAAAATTATTGGGCAGCCAATGGAACAGCCGATCGGAATATATGAAAATATACCGGGTGTTTCCTTTGAAAAAGAACAACTTTGGTTAGCCACGCATCAATGATGCACCCTGTATAAATGAACATAATTTTAGAAGGTGGTCTTAGATGGTCCCTTTGACAAAAAAATATAAGAAATCGAAATAGTGATACATTAAGGAGCAATGAACCACGGGAATCCTGTTGACTCACCCTGCATAAGAGAAATTAGTTGAAGAACGATTAATAAAACCGAGTGAGTTAAGGGCTTTAGAAATTATATTATTGATGTGTGGTTGGAATGTAAAACCACTGTCCAGTAAAACACCCAAATCGCAAATCTGGTTCTCATTACAGCATCAGAGTTAATCGAGTAGTTAGTAACTATTGGAGTTTTTATTTTGGAGAATGTTATAGTGAAACACTTCTCTGCATTCAATAACGTGCTGTTGGAATTACACCAAGAATTAATATTATTAAAATCCTCTTGTAAGTGCTTTATATCGTCATTTGATTGTATAGGTTTGAATAGTTTAAGATCGACAGCGAATAATAGAAACTGACTGTTTTTGACAACTTCAGAAATATCGTTTATGAATAAGTTAAAGAGTAAGGGCCCACTGTGGCTGCCTTGCGGAACGTTCGAAGTAACTTGAATCATACATGGGACAGAGTTTCCCAATCTTCACACTCTGTGTTCTTTCAGACAAATAGCTGGTAATCCATGAAAGCAATGGGTCACCAAAACCTAAAGCTCTGAGTTTGGTACAGAGAAGATTGTGGTTGACCCAATCGAACGCTTTAGAGAAGTCAGTATAGATCACAGCCTGCATTCTACTCTCTAAAGCCTGAGTAATAATATTTTGATAACACAGTAGATTTGTTGCTGTAAAGCGACCAGTCATGAAACCGTGTTGCTCACACATAATTATATTTTTGCATTCCCAAGATGGATACTTCGTTATGAAAACATCAAGTAATTTTAGAATCTCTGACTGAATGCATATGGCTCTATAGTTTTCTATATTTTCTTTGTACCAGGATTTAGAGACAGGTTTTAAAAAGCTATGTTTCCAAAATTCAGGAAATTTACCAGAAATTATGGAGGCATTGAAAATTTTGATAAGGTGAATACACAATTTTTTTAAAAGGAAGAAGGAATGCCATCAGGTTTAAAAGATAATTTATATGGTATATCTTAATTTATTCATTCATAATAATTATTCACTGCTCTTGTACCCACAATTTTTTGTTATATATATATATATATATATAAAACATCCGAGTCTACATTTTGTATTGTTGTTCTATTATACGGATGATTTTAAACTTCTGAGCTAGATAGTTTTTCATAAAAATCTCTTACAAATATATGATCTCGCCTCGATTGGTTGCAACTACGCCTTCAAGATTTACTAGTTTGTTACTTTTTGGTTTTCCTGTTGCTAATTTTGACATTATTTCAATGGTATATTATATACGTTTTCTTAATCTTTTCGAATGTTTTCGTTGATTTCTTTATTCAATGCATTCTAACCTCCGCAATCTCTAGTCATTTCTTGTTTGCTTTGAGCATATATCTGCATATATTTGTTTTGAACTTACTTGGTCCCTATTCTGTAAAAGTATATCTCGGTTTCTGGGATACTGGTACTAGTTGGTTCTTATAGTTGTCTATATTTTTCGATAGTCGCTGTGGTATCGAACTGATTCATAGGAGAATTTTTGTACACGATGGGTTTGTCGGCTAATTCAGGTGATAATTTGAATACACTTTCTATGCAGACATTTCAATTTGAAAGTTAATATTTGCTGGTACTCAACCTTGAAAATTCTAAGTATGCAAAAACACATAATGAGTTCTGACGCATTTTGCTCAACCGAATTTGCCAGGATTTGAAATAGAATTGTTGAAAACACGATTTTTCTAATCCTAAACAAGCAATACAAACGTTATATTTGAAGGTCTTTCAAATGAGTTGATCTCAAAGTAAACAGAAGAAATGGAAATGATTTACATAATCAAACTTTGTAGAATCCATCCAACAATCTGTTCGAATATATATATATATATATATATATATATATAAATAGCAACGAACATGTATCAACTATTTGAACTGTCGTTTTTTTAACTAAGGAAAAAAAGGAGGAGGTTCTCTAGTCGACGCGTAGAGGTATATATATAGAGAATGATTTGAAACTTATCAAAACTATAAGGTACTGACAATCAATTTCGAAAAAACATTTTATATGCCCTTTTCATGTTATGAAAACACAAATCCTCCATTTAGAGACCTGAAAATTAATAATAATTTGAGAATAAAGCAGACCGAGACGATTAAATACCTAGGAATAACAATCGATAAACATTTAAGATGGAACATACATATTCTGAAACTTTGCAATACCCTGAGAAGTATCTTATATCGATTCAAATATATCGCCAAATTTCTTGAAGAACAACATCTCAGAATGTTTTATCACGCATTGGTTGAATCCAGATTGACATATGGGATAATAGGGAGAAGTATCTTATATCGATTCAAATATATCGCCAAATTTCTTGAAGACCTTCTTGATAGTCTTTTTTTTTGCTCTTTTGTTGTCTCCAGTTTTTGATATTGGAATCTTGAAGTTCTTCAAAAAACATTTTTAAAAATTTTACTGAACACACCTTCTCGATACTCATCTGATTTGATATACTCCGAATCCAAAATCCTTGACATTCGTCAACACTATTTCCTTGTATCATCCTGCTTTGAATTCAAAACTAAAACTAATCTTCGGAGAATAGAACATTTTTACGAAACAAGATACAAATCCAAATACTTCAAAACACCTCTTGCTTCAAAGTCTATAGGACACAGATGCTTTTCGTATTTAGTACCAAGGTTTTTCAATTTTATTCCAGTTGAAATAAAAGAAATATCTTCATATAGAGGATTCAAGAAAAAACTAAAAAACTATTTACTTAATTCACCCAGAATTACTGTTCATGAGCTCGTGGAGGCTGGTATAACGGCGTAATGAGATCCCATTCCATCTCAACTAATCAGTTTAATGTCTTCCTTCAATTGCCTTTTTATATATCATTTCTATGTATTAAATTGCATATTTCAATTCTGTAATTTCCATTTTTTTTATTTATTGACCACTAGGATGGTCGTATACTAGGCAAGTGTTTTTTTTTATCAATTCCTGTTGATGTAAAACTTCAATTGTCTTCACTATATAATTTTTCATATTCTTTTCTGTACTTTTATGCAAAAAGGCTGTGTATTTAAATTGTATGTATTTTGTAATTTACAGTTTCGCATTGGTAACTGCTCTTTTGCTTTAAACCGTACATGTGGTATTTATCAAATCCAATAATGTGAGAAAATCTTAAATTGAATTCAAACATACTTTCTCATCGTTTTACTCAGTATTCATCGATACTAATTTTAAACATAGGCTACACTCACACCACAGACAGTCACTGACTTTGTGGTTTTCTGTTTATTTGTGAAAAAAGTGTATTTGTCGTCATCTAAATGAAATTGTATTTGCACATTCTTTCTTTATAACTAATAAACTTATCATTATATTATTATTATTATATTATTATATATATATATATATATATATATATAATAATTTTTGAACCACCTGGTATATAGCAACGAAATTTGGAGGGCTCAAATAGGAGATAAAAACCTACTTTTTGATGAAAAAATCACAGCTAAAAGTTTTAAAATGGCGGCTGAGCGCCATCTTCAATTCTTTTTTTGAATAGAACACCCCGTATATTATTCCATTTTCGGAATCTGCCCATAATTCTCAACATTTTCTCAAATACACTTTACTCCTAAATCCAATTGTTTTCGAAATATTAACGTTTCAAAAGTGACTCAGTCGACGTCTGCAGTTGCTGAATCCTGTGGAGTAAGTTCAAAAAAAGTCCAAAGAGTCCTAAAAAAAGAAAAGTTTCATCCCTATAAAATGAAAATCCTGCATGGTCTCACGGAGGATGATCCAGACCGGAGGGTTGAATTTTGTGAGTGGTTAACAAGAACAATTGTGGGAGAACGGGGCTTCCTAAAACGTGTAGTATGTTTCGCAGACGAATGCACGTTTTTTCTTAATGGAAAAGTCAACAAACAGAATGTACGATACTGGAGCGATACTAATCCGCATATTTTTAGAGAGGGACATACCCAGTTTCCTAAAAAGGTCAATGTTTGGGGGGGACTTTGGGCAATCGCATTGTTGGACCAATTTTCATCAGAGGCAATCTTACAGGAGTTCTTTACAGAAATCTTTTAGAAACTGAACTTCGAATAAGACAAACTGTATTAAACAATCAGGAAGAGTTTGAAAATCGTGAAATCATATTTCAGCAGGATGGGGCACCTCCCCATTTCGATCGCATGGCTAGAGAGTTCCTCGATACAAACTTTCCTGGGCGATGGATAGGTCGCAGGGGAAGTACAGAATGGCCACCAAGATCTTCGGATCTTACACCTCTCGATTTTTTCTTTTGGGGGTATCTGAAGTCAAAAATCTGTTATTCAAAAATAAATTATAATCTTTTAGCTAACTAATTTGTTTTGATTGTGAATTTACAGAACACATTCGTAGGCCTCGAGATTTTTTGGTAAGCGGTACTGTTTATCCTTAATAAACTCTCCTTACGCCTCTCATTAGTCGAATTCATTAAGAGATTTAACTACAAATTAATAACAACGTTTAGTTAGCAAAATGTTTTACCGGAAGTGACCAAAAACCATATTTCATTTTAAACGGGAATGCCACTTTTCAAACGTTAATATTTCGAAAACAATTGAATTTAGGAGTGAAGTATATTAGAAAAAACTGTTGAAATATGAGCAGTTTCCCGAAAATGGGGTGTTTCTATTTAAAAAAATATTGAAGATGGCGCTCAGCTGCCATTTTAAAACATTTAGCTGTGATTTTCTGGAAAGTAGGTTTTCATCTCCTATTTAAGCTCTCCAAATTTCGTTTCGGTGGTTCAAAAATTAGTAGGGGCAACGGATTTTTAGACGAGCACTGTATAATCAACTTTAAAACACCCAATCAATAAAAGTTGAAATATTGAAATATTATTATTGGATAACAACCCCTAATTTTCGTCATCTCCACCTTTATTTTTCGACCAACATGTCATTATAAAAGTGAAATCGAAATATCAATTCATCCAACCTGTATATAAATGAACGGTTTTCACAAAGTATTGAAAAATTCTATGAATGACGACATTATCGTTTTTTTTCCCTTAAACATTTCAACAAACATATTTTTTGTCCTTTGTTGTCTAATCTCGAATTCTTTGCGAACGTATACACAAGTCACAAATAGTTGATAATCAGCATGGCTTTATCATAGGTCGGTTGTTTACCAACTCGGTGATAATAACACATTTTATATGTGATGAATTGGACAGTTTCGCTCATTTACAGTAATTTCTTCAAACTTATAGACTTGATAAAAAAATATCAATGTTTAGCCTTTACCCAAGATTTTATCGTATTTTTCACCAAATTTAAATTCACGTATGCCTTTCTCGATCCATCAAATGTTCGTTTATTATATGAAATTTCACAATGAAATTCCCAGACAAACAAATAAATAAATAAAATGATCTATTGGTAAAAATATTTGAAAAATCAATAAAAAGTAGAATAAATGATTTCTTCGAAATAAATCACGTTAAATCAACCAACAATTTGGTTTTCCTACAGAGTGTCAAAAGAATGATATAACATCTAAATTAATGGAGAAATAAAACCACTGCATTGATCTAGAAGCCAACAACCTGTGTCTTCCTGATCTTGCCGGATAACCCTACTGTGGACAACCCTCAGTTTTCGAGACCCTGGAGGGCTCCGGCATAAGAGGAATAGCACTTGACCCCTTTAAAAGTTACCTCAAAGACCGCAAACAATCGGTAAAAATTGGGGAAACTATAAGCCATGAAAATATATTAACATATGGAGTCCCACAAGGGGAACTGTTCTAGGGCCAACGCTTTTTTCAATCTATATTCATAACCTACTTACCCAGAAATCTGCGGGGATAATTTACAGCTTCGCCGACGATACAGTCATTCTTTTTCACTTTGATTCTTGGAAGAACCTGAAAAAAAATTAACAAGATTTGAAACTAGCTTCAACGGTTTTTCCCAAACTACTATACGAATTTTTTGAAAACTTAAAGTCTCTTTTTGTTAAAAAAACCCTTTAATTTCAAAACTCTTTAACTAAAAGAAATCAAATCGATGTCAAAATAAATGAAAAAAATAATGGGATAACTATTGACTCAAACCGGGGGGAATTACCACACTGGCAGGTAACCAAAAAAGAATTCTTCTTTATACATTTAAAGTTTGGTTGAGTATTAACTCCAAAAAAAACAAAAAAACCCTATCATGCTCTGTCAATCCCTGCAAATTTATTCTGAGCTGGGGGGGCTTTCTTGGTAATCTTAAAAACCCCGCTTTGAAATTATTTCTGTGAAAAAAAGTCCTTTTCAAAAACATTAAATCAATACAACAACCGATCAAAGAAATAAAAAATAATTGAATCTGTTCCCCCGGTTGAAGTTTCCCCCTTCAAACCTT
>JAFIRS010007400.1:0-25414 GCA_018342105.1 Gonioctena quinquepunctata | reverse complement strand
GAAACACACTCTTTAAATACAAAAATCAACAATAAGGCGAATATGAAGCGTATGTCAGTTCATCAAGGTACTTTTCATCTACTTTTCTTATTCCATTAGATTCTATGTTTCGAACATACCATCACTACATAATTCGGAAAAAAATTCTAAGAAAATAAACGGAAATGTGTGAAATCACCAAGGGAAACATTTTCAATTGAATATTGATAGAAAGATTTCATGAACATCCTGTTTATATTTCGAACAAATCAACAAATCTTTTGTATTCTCAAACTGTCAATTTTACTTTTCACATTTTCACAAAGCATATGCCTATTCGAAGGGCTATTTGCAAGATAAATATCGTCCCACTGCTGGCTAGGCAATGTTTTCAAGATATATACATGTGTTCCTTTGAAAAAGTTTTTCTTTCTGAAATGAACTAAGAATTTTGACTTCCGATATATGTAAGTAATCATAAATGCAAAAAAGTGTGAAATCTAATACAAAAAGAGAAACTTCAAATCTTTTCATCTCACAGAGAAGAATATCAGAACTTTTTATCACTACATAACAACGACTGCACAATAGTACATAATTTCCATATTTATCGTAGAACAATAAAATCGAAAGTGTTATCAACAAATAACTATACAAGAATTCGACATTTCAAAAAAAAATTAGCTCGAGGTACTTCAAGAGATTTATTATGGAGAATAAACCTCCGGAATGGAAAACAAGGTGCCTCCACCATATGTCATATGTCTATTGCCTAAAGAGCCTTAAAGGGGGTTGGTAGCTCAGAGGGATTTTGTGATAACCAGATTATGAACTCAGAATCCGAAAACAAACATACAATATTTATTTTCAACAGAAATATATACAAAAAAAATATACTTACACCTAAGGACTATATATACAACGCTGCCAGAATGGCAGCTCAAGAATAGAAACTACATTTCTACCCTTCTCAGGCTTCCAGCTCTTTCTTCAGGAGGCATGTCCCCGACTCATGACTCGTGGCACACCTCAAGACCTGACAACTACTGACTCCCCTTTGTTTTTTCCCTTACTTCGAAAACTAATTATTTTCATCCATCGACTGGATCAAGGTTAGCAATTCAGCAATTCTCTTTGTTATATTTTTGATTCTTTGGGAATGCTAGGTCGCTCAAAATGTGCACAAATGTTTTGCATTGTCGGACTATTTTTTATTGTTGAATATTGAATGGCCTGATTTATTAATTTTGAATAATGAACTGGAATTGAACTGTTTGGGTTAACTTGGAAAAATAAAAATGAATGTTTTTTCCTAACTTTGTGACAATATGTTGAAAAAGAGGTCTACCGCTAGATACCAACGACACCACAAAACATAAAGCATAGAAATAGAGAAGAGCAATTGTAGATAGATTTAGTTTGTGCATTGCTCAAAATGGGAGATCATTATTTGAACATCTGCTATAAATTTAGGCTTTTTTGAATTGTTCAGATCCATTTTGTTACCTTTTTTCATCAGGGTGGATAGCGGGTTCAGGACGAAAGGAAACAAACTTCCTGCTTTTTTCAAATAGCCGACGTTTTGATCTCTATTTTAGATCTTTCTCGAAGCTACAAATACAAGTGAAAGTATTACAATAGGTATAATTAATTTACACAATAAAAACAATAGGTAAATTTAGTTTTGTGTAAAACAAATGATTAAGTATAAGCTGTTAATAAAATCATAACAAAATTGGTTGAGTTATATATAGATTATTGCAGGAAAACTCAAAACAGAAAATTCATCACAAAACGTATAGTTTCAATCGATTACATAACTTTTCAAAATCGTAGTCTTATGTCTATGGTGATAAACATTTTTGATTTCGTATCCATCACAATATAGGGACAAACACGTTTACAAATAACATGGGGCAACTGTACAAATGAACACGAACAGTAACAGTTATTGTACATTCACGTGTGAACGGAATGATCGAGCTGTGGAAGGATGTGGGTTAAAGTTTATCTATATTTTTTTTTACTTTTTTATGACTCTCATCACTAATGGTTTTCATACATGAAAAATATGTTATTATATTGTGAACTAAGGCCCTGTACATCGGTTCTGCAGTTTGAACTATCAATAATGAAGATCATCCCGCTCAATCTCCTTTTTTTATATGCGGGTTTCTATCCAAAATCTGTACTGACGAAAAGTTGAAATTATGACCAGTGGTAGAATGATGATTGCTCAATGCTGTTTTTTGCTGGCTTCGGCCTATCCATTGGTGTTGATTCATCCTTCTTTTGAGGTATTGTCCTATTTGTCCAATATAACACTTGTCACAATTAAAGCAAGGGAATCATATATCTTTAGGTACAGGATCTTTGATTTCAGAGAAATTCGAAACATTCACTTCAACATTATAAAAAGCATTTGTATTATAAGCATGTGTTGAATTTTTTCAGAAAGGCCTGGGAAATACCTTTTTTACCCAGCATTGAATGTAAAAAACTTGTTATTGGTGTTATGATGACTTTTTCAGATTTTCCGTAAGAATTAGGTACATTTCCGATGGAAATCAAGTAGGCAAACCCTACATTTTTCATAAGCTAATGATGTGGACTATTCTGATATGGCCTCATTAACAGGGTGTTCCATTTGAAAAAACTGAGAAAACAGTGATCCCGAGTTTTGGTAGCCCCTGTATGGGAAAAACGCCAGTTGGTGAAATCAAGAACAGCAAATGAAAATACACTTTTTTGGAAGATATTAGGTGGAAAAAATTTTTTATTCCAAATTATTGATTTCGGGTGTTTTATTTAAAAGAGAAAATAATATATCATACATTTTTCGAATACCCTGTATATTGGTAGTTCTTCTTGAGATACAGCTTCCATCACTCTGTACAACTTATATTCGAGACATTTTGTTCTATCTCAAATAGGGAAACAGCATCGTCCACCAACGCATCGTTGATACACCATGTGTATAGGCCAATGGGCACGTGGGTAACTCCATGAGACTTTTGGCTTCTTATAACTTGATATATATATATATATATATATATATATATATATATATATATATATATATATATATATATATATCAGGATCTTCTATCACTGTTAGTAAAACCAAGCGTAACCCTAAGGCTCTTGCTCTTTGGATTTCGAATAAGTGGGCCGCAGCCATTCACGAATTTAGAATTTTGGTTGGTAAAGGACTACAGACCGGTCCATAGCCCTTGCCATGATGGTGTTTTTCGAACCATGACCGAGAGGAAATTTTGATCAAAAATTTGGAAAACAAAAATAATAATTTCTATTGAGGATGCAGCTTCGCTACCCTGTATGGATTAGTAGGTAACCCATCACTCCAGAGAGTGCCTGGGACGCTTAAAACGCGAGGGGTCGTCTATGTTATAATCAGTGGCTTCCCTCACGAGCGGATTCTCGTGAGCTAATGCACAATCAAATACTTTTTGATTGCGTTCTCTGATGATACTTCTGATGGAAGGTAGATTTAAGTCTTCAAGTATCCGATCGTTCCGCACCTACCACGGAGCGTTCGTTATCATCCGCAGGACTCTCATTTGTTCCCGTTCCAGGATGCCAATGCTAGACCTGCATATTTGGCCCCAGGCGGCTGAGGCATACAAAATGACAGGCCTGAACATCATCTTGTAAATCATAACTTTGTTTTTGAGGGAGAGCTTACTCTTTCTGTTAATCAGAGGATATAACGCACATATCTTTTTAACAATTTTGTCCCTAACAACGTTGACATGTGGTCTCCAGGTGAGCCGGCGGTCCACAGTAACTCCCAGGTACTTGACCCGCTCTGACTATTCTATCTCCCTTCCAGAGATAGTCACTCCCCTCTCCGGGTTGTTTCTCTTCCGACCCATTGAAATCGCCTGTGTTTTATCAGGATTCAGCTTTATTTTCCACTCCAGATACCACTGCTGGAGGTCGTTTAATGCATTTTGCAAATAAACGACACCCATCAAGTGGTCAGCTGCAGAGGAAAGCAAAGCCGTATCGTCAGCAAATAAGGAGATCTTCACATGTTCGCTCCTTGGTATATCTGACGTGTAAAGGGCGTATAATACAGGAGACAGCACTGCCCCCTGAGGAACGCCAGCCTCAATTCCTCTCGAATTCGAGAGCAAATTGTCGACCCTGACCTGAAATGTCCTACCTAAGAGGAACGATTCAATCCACTTTATCAAACTAAGCGGCAGATGGAAGTCTATCAGCTTTGACAGTAGGCCTTCGTGCCACACTCTGTCGAAAGCTTTGCTGATGTCTAGCAAAACGATGTGAGCGCTATTGTTAGTATTCAGCGATGAAATTGTGTCCTCCACTAGCCTCATAACCTGGAGCTCGGTGGAGTGAGCACGTCTAAAACCAAATTGTTCATTAGGTAGGACATTTCTATCCTCCACTTCTTCGTCAAGCCTTTCCAGGACGATTTTCTCAGCCAACTTAGCTGAACTGCAAAGCAGACTGATCGGCCGATAATTTTGCGAAAAGGTCGGGTTTTGTCCCTGTTTTGGAATCATAACCACGATGGCATGCTTCCAGCTACGAGGAAATCTCTTGAGGCGCAAAGAGTTATTAATAATATTTAATGGTGACTGCACTTGGTTATCCGGAAAATACCGAATCATATGATAAGTAATTCCGTCAGAACCAGGCGCTTTTTTGGGATTCAATCCCTTGAGTTCATTCAACGTAGCTGGATGAATGACATCATGATTGGGTTCCCTAAGGGTGCGGTGGACCCGATCTTCCAACAAAAGCTCACGATCCAGATCATCGTCTGGATGTTCATTCAGCCTAAATTGTCTTTCCATCAAGTCTGCAAAAGCTTGAGCTTTGGACTCAGGGTCATAACACATTCCGGCCTCACCATGAATGGGGGGGAAATCGGTCTTTTTTTATTTTAAATTCTTATTAATTTTCCAATGTTGATCGCAGTTTTCTAAATTTTGAAGGGTTATGCCAAATCTTTCATTTCTAAATTCCGATATGTTTTCTCTAACTTCCCTATTCAATTCGTTAGCTCGTATTCTGTCCGCAGGGAACAGACTCCTTTGGTAAGCTCTTCTGGCACGATTTCTCTCGCGAATGAGATTTTCAATCCTCAGAGGAAATTCGTCATGAAATTTAGGAGCCGGTTCCTTGCGGGAGGAATCCTTCAAAGCATTTTTGATGGTGAGTTCGTAACGCGCTACTGCCTCATCCAACTCAAGTGGAGAATCCATTCTCTCAGGAGCACAATAACCTGTCTCCAGGAGCGAACGGAATCTCTCCCAATTCACCTTAGTACACATACGATCCGTCTGGAGTGGCGGATCACCCCCCAATGACAGTATAACCGGGTTGTGATCAGAGCCCAACTCGGTGAGGACGTGAATATCCCAGTTCCAGGTGATATTCCTGGCCAGAGCAATGTCAAGCACATCAGGCCTGTACGGACCAAAATGCGTCGGCTCATCTGGAGCCAACACCTGGTATTCATGCATCTCATTGTGTTGCATCAACCGTCTACCATTCGTGTTGGTTACACGACTCCATTGTACGTGCTTAGCGTTCAGATCACCCATGACCAAGACAGGTTGATCTGTTTCCATCAGAAGCACATCGAGTGCCTCAGGAAGTATTCGATTCTGCGGAGGGTTGTAAGCACTAATCAAACGCATAGGACCACTTCTCGTGTTGAAAACTATACCCACCGATTCAATACCATGGGTATCATCATTGGAAATGCCAAACTGAACATGTGAGTGACAGCGCTTGACCAAAATGGCAACACCGCCACCCGGACGTCCAATTCGATCATTTCTAAGCATTTTGTAGTTAGGAAATCTAACAGATTCCCCATTAAGATGAGTCTCTTGCAGAAAAGCAACATCGATGTTGTTCTCTACAAGAAACTCCTGAAACTCAAGTCTATTCTGGAGAAGTCCATTACAATTCCAACTCACCGCTTTGATGAAGTTCGGAAGCTGCCGTTCACCCATTAATTGGGATTAAAACCTGTTGAAAATTTTGCAGCAGCTTCAGCGAACTGCGCAAACAACATCCTCATTTGATCTAAAGTTGAAAGAATGTCTTTAGGTGTGGTGATTTGAGCTGGCTGGGGAGGGGGTCGTCCCGAGCCGCCGCCGCATATGATACTTTCTCTCGTGTCCTATTTGCAGGAGAATATCGTCGATTCTGCGATAATGAAGCAGGGTCCACCCTGCGCCTTATACGTGGACATCTAGGACATCCACGATAATTCGCAGTGTGTTCCCCACTGCAGTTCGCACACCTAGCTTTTTCTTCCTAGGTTTTGGGCAATCTCGAGATATGAGCTTCCCGCATTTGACACAAGCGGGGTGCACAGCAGTTCAGCTGGCAATGGCCGAACCGTTGACATCGATGACATTGTCCTACAGAGGCCCTGGGTCGCTGTGGCTCGGCTGTTACTCGAATATTCAGGATGTCAGTAACTTTAAAAATTTCTTTTTGGTCTTTGTTGCAGAGAACTAAAACTAGTGGGAGAGGGGTTTTTTCCCCATTTAATTTTCTGAGACGAGTCACTGACTCAGGGGCAAACCCCCTCTCAGTCAGCTCATCTTTAATATCGTCGCAAGACAAGAATTCGGGAACGCCCCTCAATACAACTCTTAATTTTTTGTCTTCGGGAAGACTATATGTGTGGTGTGGAATATTTTGATCTCTGAATATGCTTGAAATTTTTCGATAAATTTCCGGGGAATCGGGAAAAATTTTTACTTTATCATAGACATTCTTCGCTGGTTTTTCTAATTTTATATTATTTGACTTCAAAAGTGAATTCACTGTAGTCCACTTACTCTTATCTCTAACAGTGATAGGAGGAATATTTTGTTTTTTGATCGTACGTGGGATCGTTTCCGTAGGTAGTTGTTCTGTTACGTTAGTCTGATCCATATTAACGTCATCAGTCGGTGTGATTTGGAAATTATTTTCAATAATATCGGTTCCGGGGGTATTTTGACTACCTGTATAATTTTGAAATTTGATTATCGAATTTTTATTAGAGGTCTTTTTAGAAAGCATTGGGGCTGAGTCCACCCCTGGATTTGATGAATTTTCGGACGTGTCGACGTGCATGTCACCGTCTGACATTTTTGACAAGTGATCAAATTTGTTAGAAATTTCAACATTTTGGACAGTTTTGCTAACAGGGCTATTAATTAGAACAGTTCTACTACTTCTACGAAATGCAGTGATAGGTAATGAAGGATTTGAAACACTTTTGGGCACAGGGAGTGCCGGAAAAGTCTCCTTTTTGTGTCTCTTCGCTGGGGCATGTTCATTTTGGGCATCGAGTTCTTTAGATTTTGAATTAATCAACGCACTCACAGCTGGTATTTTGGATAGGTCGTCTCCCAAAGAGGCGAGTAAAGTGCTCAGCACCTCCAGGAGATCGGCTCTCGAGGAAGAACCGATCCCCGCAAGCACAGCTTCCTTGCTTGCCAGACTGCAGTTTCCAGAGGCCTTGTCTAGTTCTGCTGGTATCTGGGTTTCAGTTGGAATCGTCACTAGGGTGGGTTCTGGGGGTTGTTTCTCCACTCGTCGGGGCACAAGGCTGCTTCGGAGTTTCGAAAACACTTTTAAATTCACAAAAATCGACGGAGCGATTTGAAGCACAGCTTCTCCGGTACTAGGCAGGACCGGATCTACTTGATATACATAAACCAAGAAATGAAACTTCTCAGAGATTGGTCATGCGTTGGTCTATCATAGCCGTTCTGCCCAGAGATTGATTGGCTTAGGAAGAATAAATTTAATGAATGAATATAACCGTCATGCATACTTTCCAATAATATGAATTCGAAGAATATTCATTTTAGACATATTGGAAAAAATCCAGTGAGCGATTATTCTTCACCGTATGGGGTTTAATTAGCTCTCTGGAACTACCAAAACTGAAATTGTGAAAAATTCAAGGTTTATTACTAGATCTGATCATTGCTCGAATGAAATAAGATTGCGAATCCCTCAATATCGCGTGCCATCTACCGTATTCGATATGGAGGTTTCTCAAATCTGGCACTGTTCTGAGGAGTTCATTCATTGGGAAGGAAATATTATTCGGATCTACAAAAAGCATTTAATTCCTCTTTTGCTTATCGACGCTTTTCACAAATGAAACTCAATTCCGCAGGGCTTATCTCGTTTTTGGCAAAAACACCGTCGAAGTCGCCATTCGTAGGACCAGAAAAAAATTATTTCATAGGTTTGACATGATAATAATTGGTTGAGAGTGGAATTTTCGCCAATCGATTGATAATTATCGAAGGAGAAGCATTCAATGATCACCCAAATATACATGACTGTAGACTTTCAATCTGTTAATTTGACATTGAGGTTTCTGTAAAAAATGCGTTCAACTTCTGCCGTATTCCGAGGCATAAAGTTATTCGCATAATTATCACAGTACCTGGGCGACCGAGCTTTACTCGGTGTTTTTTTTGTACAATCGTATTCTTTCGGAGATACCTATTGAGATAATCTTAAATATTTAGATAATGTAATAACGCCGTCTAATACAGGTGTCCTTCCTGAAAAAACGTGATTTCATACAAAAAATATTTTTTTATAACCTGACTCAACCTACCGCTATTCCAGACTTCGTTGTTGAATCTGTTGGGCTCGCCAGTTCTACCAGATATCGTAGTTGAATCTGGTGGATTCGGCCGTGTTAACCCAACCTACGTTAATTTTGTTTTGTGTAAAATCGCGTTTTTTTTATGAAAGCCGCCGACATAGATGAACTCAAAAGGCAAAACCCTATCTAAGTACAAAATTCCATCCAAATCGTTAGAGCCGTTTTCGAAATAGCCGATATATATATATATATATATATATATATATTCACATTCTTGTTCGATGTTCCAAACGGAGTAGACGCGCATTAAATTGCTCCGCAAAATAATCCGATTTCATCGGTCAATAGTAACCAAAAACACAGAAATCTTAGCCACAAGAGAGTATATAAGTGAATTAGTCCATTAGGTGAGAATACAAGTGTTAGATTATGTCTACCAGAAGTAAATTAGAAATGAATTCCATAGCAAAGGATTCAATTCAGGAGATATTCCAAGACCGATAATTTATCAGCCAAATAACAAAAAAGGTAACAGACAAAATCGAACAAAAACTTAATACAATCCAGAACGAGATAATGGCACAAGCCAACAAAACAAGTGCCTTGGAGCAAAAAATGGAACAAATAAACCTTCACAATAAGCAAATAAATACCCTGGAACAAAAAGTAGACGATATGCTCCAAATTACGAAAATGAGTCATATTTGTATATACGGTGTAAATGAAGAAACTGGAGAAAATTCACAAGAAAAAATCATGGATATTATCAACACAAATACCAGCTTGAACCTCAGTGAAGCTGATATCATGGGATGCTACAGGGTGAGCAATAAATCTGAAAATTCAAATAAAAACAGACCAACTATACTCAAACTAATGTACCCGGAATTCAAATTCAAACTATTCAAAAATGTCCATGAGTTCAAAGGAAAGAAGATATTCTTCGCAGACGACCTAACAAAACACAGAAGGGCCTACTGAAGGAGGCCCAAAGTAAGCTTGGCGTAAAGAACGTATGGAGCTTCAAAGGATTCATCTACACCAAACACGAGGGACGTAATGCCAGAATCAACTGTGAAGGAGATATTACCAAATATAGTTCTACCTGATTATAAAAGTATTTATGAATACTTTTTCTCTTTGGTGCAAATATAGTTAAAATTGTCCGATAATAAAATTGATATAACACATTCATTGTGAAAACTTTAAAAATAGGAGTAATGATGTGATTATCTATTTTTCCTTTAATTAATAATTTTAGTGTACCCAATTTACTTTTTATCATTATCACATTTTTTTTTACATTCCATCCTAAATTAATCACAACTGTTTTTCTCATAGGTTTATAGCTTAGTTAACTATTATGATAGAATTTCTGGATTTGATAGAATATAATGAAGAAAATGAAACAATAGTATGTCAAAACTTTAGGAAGAGTATGCATGAATAGAGTGGTGAGGGGTTCCTAAATGTATTTCACCTAAATATTAGGAGCTTGAATAAAAACTTCCATGAACTACTTATTTATATAGAAGATATACGATTTCAAAATATAGATATACTAATCTTATCTGAAACATGGATATTGAAAAATTTTGGGAATTTTCCTATCCCTAATTTTGATATTATTTACAACGAATCGCGCTCAAATCAAAATGATGGAATAATCGTTTACATTGAAAATAATATCAGCTATACATCTTCTATTAAACATCTGTCTGAAATAAATTTATTAGAAATTCTATTTACACTGAATAACATCACATTTACATTGACCTGCTCTTACAGACCACCAGCCACAAATCTAGATCCATACCTAATCGATCTTGAAAACTACCTAATGACTCAGCCAAATATTCATGGGGGACATAAATATCAATATCTTGAACCTGACAGAACACAGAGTTAATGAATATATATGCATGTTAGCAGAAACAGGTTTCTTCTTCTCATTTGTAAATAAACCAACTAGGACCACAGGAAAAACATCACCAAGCTCGATAGACCATATATTTGTAAAGTTCAAAAATAAATATATAAACAATGAAACTGATCCTCGAACTTACATTTTCAAAACCGGTATAACAGATCACGATACTTTACTCCTATCGATTGAAGCTGATTATATCTTAAATCAAAACACAAATAACAAGTCGAATGTAAATAGAACATATATCAACCATAGTAAATTAGAGAAACTACTGAAAAAAAAAAACTGGGAAACGGTGATGGAAACCTGAGAACCGAAAATACTCTACGAGAATTTTACCAAGAAAATTTTGCTATATATTGATGAAAGCACGAAAATAAAGTCAAATACCATGTTGAAAAAACAGACCGAACTGAAACCCTGGATAACGCTTGGTTTAATCAAATCATTAAATCATAGGGACTATTTGAAACAAAAATCCACAAGGAAAACAGCGAAGAACATAATTACGAATATAAACACTATAGAAACTTCCTATGTGATTTAATACGAACTGCGAAAAATGACTATTACAGAAGTAAAATAAATGAATCAGACAAAAATTTTCAAAAAATAGAAAGAAGAAGAAATAGAAGAAATAACAATTGACACCTCGTATCACAAAAATATGCAAAATTTCCAGTTTATTAATGATGAAAGCAGAAAACAAACGGATGGAGAAGTAGCGAACGAATTCAATTACTATTTCATAAATATAGGCCAAACTATGTCAAATAGAATAGATAAACCAATATCTCCCATTACAGAAAAGAAGAGTTACATGAGAAATTTGCTGTTCCTTCACCCGGTTACAGAAAATTAAATCATAAAGATAATATCTAAATTGAAAAACTAGACTCCTTCTGGTCCGGACAAAATAACGGTATCTTTCATTAAAAAATATCACATCTATCTCATAAAACCATTATGCTTCATCCTGAACTCAATTTTTCTGTCTGGAAATATTCCGTCTACCTTTGAAGAATCTATAACAATCCCAATTCATAAATCTGGAAACAAACAAAAAACAACTAACTACAGACCCATAACAATAATAAACACTTTTAGTAAACTTTCTTGAGTACAACAATATTATTTCCCACTCCCAGTACGGATTTAGAGAGAACTTATCAACAGAACAAGCTGTTTTTGAATTAACAAACAAAGTATTCAACTGCTTCCAGGATCAGAAAAAATGTTCAACTGTATTTTTAGACCTGGTTTGATACCGTCGATCATGACATACTCTTTCAGCGATTGGAGGACGTAGGAGTAAGAGGCGTAGCATTAAATTCATTCAAAGATTACTTAGCAACCAGAATACAGAGAGTGGAAATAAATGATTCTTTTAGTGATCCATTGCCTGTTGCCATGGGTGTGCCACAGGGAACTGTCATGAGCCCCATACTATTTTTACTGTATGTCAATAATTTTTTCAACATTGACAATTTTGAAAGATATTTAACGTCTTATGCTGATGACACGGCTGTAGCATTCGTAGGTGGAACATGGAACGAAGTATATGAAAAAGCAGGAATTGGCATGAAACCAATTTACTCCTGGCTAAGTACTAACCTACTGAGCCTCAATCTAGACAAAACAAAATTCATAACTTTCTCTTCTACAAAAAAAGATCAACCAAAAAAAACAACACTTCCGATCCACAAATTAACATGCCCAGAAAGTGCAAATTGCTCTTGCCCTGAAATACATAAAATAGAATCAACCAAGTACTTAGGTATCATGGTTGATCAATCACTACGATGGAACGATCATGTTAAATATACGGTGAAAAGACTTCGAAAGTTGATCTATAAATTTTATCAACTCCGAAATATTCTCAGAAGAGACGTCATGTTGCTGGTTCATAACGCCCTGGCTGAGTCAGTTATACGTTATTGTATCATTGTCTGGGGTGGATTATTCAAGACATCTTTACATAATTTAGATATAATCCAAAACACATTAATTAAAATAATGTTTAAAAAAAATCGAAGACATTCAACCGAGTCCTTATATGAAGAAACTGGCCTATTTAACGTAAGGAAAATATACACCTATGAATGTTTACTCTTCACCTTGAGTAAACCCATAAATATAATCCACCATACACATAATACACGAATGACTGCAAACCAAGTTATGAATATACCACGCTGCAGACTGACTCACAACCAAAAACTCGTTACATACTTTGGCCCTAAACTATATAATCAGCTACCGACATATATAAAAAAAATTAACAGCCACAAAAAAAAAATATTCATTGAAAATCAATATAATCAATTGAAAAATATTTTTGAGAACGACTGAATCTGAAACCACCATCTGTGTATACTCTCCTCTACGTCAATATATTTCTATTTATATGAAATCTATATTGTATATATTATATTCTACTCAACCTGTCCTCTAAACCAAAACAACTATGTTACTATATTCTACATTGTTTTACATAATATATTCAAACATAACTTTGTAATAAGGATATCGACCTGAATAAATCTGTCTATTATTATATATATATATATATATATATATATATATATATATATATATATATATATATATATATATATATATATATATATATATATATATATATATATATATATATATTTGTATATATAAATATATATTCTCAAATGGGTCACTCTGTACATATATATATATATATATATATATATATACAGAGTGACCCATATATATATATATTTATATATATGTACAGAGTGACCCATTTGAGAACGGGCCACCTCCCTAAAACTGTTATTTATTATCCGATTCAGAAGTTTTTTCACTTACTAGCGATTTTTTTCCAATTTGACGAAGCTACTGGATTTGTGATGCTTTCAAATGGGTGTGACGATTTCACGATGAAATTTTTTTTTTTTACAGAAATATAGCATAAGTAAAATATTCATATCACTATCGAAATAATTCAAATAGTTGTCATATAAATCACAATTTTGTAAATAATATGGTTTAAAATACTCCTTCAGAACATAACTCTATGTGGAATATGTCTCTTAGAACACTGCAGTTTGTTCTCAAAGAATAGAAATGCATATCTCAACATCCAATAATATAATTACCAATATTAATAACATAAATGAACTACTACAAAAGAATGTATTGACATGACTGTGCCTACACAATGAATTTCGGACTCTTCAACCAAATCTCCATTTTTTTTTGTAAGAAGGTAACCATTGATGCAGAAGGTAATGCTCACCAACTATCTCGTGGAAAGTGATTTAAACTTCTGGTAAGAAATAAAATTGAATCCGCAAACTGTGATATAAGTGTAGTTGAACGTGAAGATACTCATCTCTGGATATAGACAGTGAGTTGAAACTCTTAAATTACATATTACAGGACTATTAACCTACAATCCCATACGCAAATGAACAAAATGCTGATACTGATACTCATCTCTGGATATAGACAGTAAGTTAAAATTGTTAAATTACATATTACAGGACTATTAACCTTCAATCCCATACGCAAATGAACAATATGCTGATAAGGAGTTCCGTGGTAAAACTATCACACCACTGGTCTTTTGTGAACACTTCATTATAAATTCAAGCCTTCGGACAGCAAACATGAAAAATGAGGACAATACAACTATTACACTAGCTATCCTACAAGAAGAACTTGAATAAAAACAGAAATCAAATTAAACATTTCATAGAAGGCGAAGCTATTACTGTGTCTTGAAGAGGCAAAAACCGATATTAGAAAGTTGAAACAAGAAAATGAATTGCTGAGAGAGGAAAATGAATCTCTGATCCGTGTACAAATAAAAATATAATAATCATTTTCGGGCTAAACAAATATAGAGAACACTTGATACCGAAACACATCTGTAACGTACTGAAAGAACTATTGGAAGTTGGCCTATCTAAAGCTGATTCCAATGATATCTACCCACTGGGAAAAAAAGATAACTGCCCGGTGAAAATTGAATTCCTCCCCCAATACGCGGAAAAGCACGTCCTGAAAAATTGCTATGAATTCAAGGGCAAACAGATTTCCATAGTTCATGACCTGACTAAGCAGCAGAGAGAAGAGCAAAAAATCCTCAGGATACATTCATTCGTTGCTAAACAAGATCACAACGAATGCTTCATCAAGGGTAACAAGCTATTCGTAAACGTCATGGCCCATAACCCTGAAGAACTAACTGAATCCGAAAATGGCAGCAAATACATATCAAGCAGAAAAACTCACAGGAGACACTCCCAGAAGGAAGAAAAATACTGTGGAGAGAGTATCCGATCTATTTCAAATGCAATCACCATCAAATAAAAACGGAAACATCAAACCTGAAACGTCAAAGTCCATAAAATCCACGAAGAATACTCACAAAACATATGCGATTCCACAAGAACCCAAGGTTAGAATCAGATCTATATCCGTCACATTTTCTATTGTCAATGTGCTAGTACTACTATAGTAATCTTTTATTGATAATGTACCACACAATCTAGTGTTTTTTTTTATGTAAACTTCTAACTCATATAAGCTGTGATGGACCCATATACGAGATTTTGAGATAGAATCAATTGAAACATTTTCACTGGGCAATATTCAACAGTGTTAACAGGTTCTCCAAGTTAATAGCTCTAAAAATTGCAAAGCATAACGTATCATGACAAATAGCAAATATTTCATTATGATGACTAATTATTAATAAATTAAAAACAATAATAGCATCTTCTTAATAATATATATATATATATATATATATATATATTTCATATTATTGCATTTACTTGAATAATACCCTAACGTATACTTCAAAGTGAACAAAATAAGTTTTTGACATATTTCAACTTGTAGTGAGGGTATTCAGTTATAAATAAACTTCACTGTTAACTATTTCCGTTTTAATTTAAGATTCGAACTACACAAGTGAATTCTCTTTGAAACAATTCTAGTTCTGTCAATTTGAAAACTTGTTTCGCTCTCACTTCTTTTTGACACTCCCCGCCGTCACCTGGTCCGACGTGGCTACTCGGCCAATTGGTCAATATTTCAATTGGTTACAATCTCCCCCTTTGGAGGACACATACGTCCCCGTGTGGGCTCCAAAAATTTGATAGATGTTGGATTGACAAGGCAACAGAAGCATTTCTTTGGATGAACTCTTCTATGGAGTCCACGAACTGGTTGGTCTGGGGAATCCTCTTGGAGCTTCTACCGTAATCTGGTCATGTGGGACTGTTTTTTCTTGACATAACTCCATTTTGACTTTCAAGATACTCTATAGGTTTTCTGGAATTTCTTTTTCGGTTTCTCCTTCTTAGATTTAGGTCTGCCTCTTCGACGGATTGGTCTGATTGGTAGTGGGGCTTCTTCCTCGGATGATTTGAATGGAGTCAAAGCTGAGCCATGACACTTGGCTAATATGTTATGGATCATCCATTGATGATATCTCATATGTCGTTGGGGTTACAACCTTGGCGATTCGGTAAGGTCCGTCCCTACGCGGAGCAAATTTTGATGTGAATAAATCTTTAGCTCTGCTGAGAAATGAGTATCCATCAAAACCTCATCTCCTTCTTTGAATTCCGGCATCGGTCTTCTTTTCTTGTCGGCATAATTCTTAGCTTTATCTTGAGCCGTTTTCATGATTTTCGCGAGCTTGTCGCAGAGTTTTGACAAGTTTATCAAATAAGGTGTTATTTGGGGAACGAAATTATTTTCTTCTATGATAGCTCGCATATCTCGCTGAACGTCATCAGGTGTTCGGAGTTTCTACCAAACGTCAAATAAGTGGGCGAATATCCAGTGCTTGACACTTTGATGTATTCATTGCAAACCGGATAGCTGGAGTTTCTCTTTCCAGTTCCAGTGTTCATCTCCAACTAAAATAGCAAGTTGTGTTTTCATGTCCCGGTTTTTTCGCTCTACTGCATTCGATTCGGGATGGTAGGTAGGGATCAAGTGCTGCTTGAACCCTAGGCAGTGCAACACATTGCATTACCTCGCTGACGAATTGAGTTCCATTATCACTCGTTATTCTTCGAGGAGTTCCAAATCGCAATATTATTTCGTCGATAAGAATACGCGCACAGGCTTCCGCAGAAGCAGTTTGGATTCGAAATAATTCTATCCATCTGCTGGAAGTGTCCTCTATAATAAATATCCATTTTTCACCTGTTGGACCTTCAGGCAGCGGTCCAAATAAGTCAATAGAGACAATTTCGAACCTTTGACCCATCACTGGAGTTTGTAATAGTCCGGTTGGCTTCAGGTTCCGAACTTTATATCTCTGGCATTCCAAACACTTAGAAATATATTCAGTTACAAACTTCGTCATACCTGGCCAATAATATCGACTTCTGATTTTTTGCAGAGTTTTTCAATGCCATAGTGTCCAGATAGAGGAGAATCATGGTACTCTTCTAATACCATAGGGATTCTAGTTTTGGGACAACTTCTTGGATGTCTTCCTGGTCGTTTTCTGGATCAAGTCGGTACAAAATTCCTTTGGACATCAGGATATCCTCTTTCCGTCCATCGCTTGTAATCCACAGCCTCGGATTTGGATTTTCGAAACATTTGATGATTTTCTTATATCTGGATCTTGAAGTTGTGCTTCTTTATCTCCTCTGTACTCTCAGTAGGCAGGTCAATGCTTACTTGGTTTATTTCACATTCGTTTACGTTGATTAGTGGTCTCGACAAAGTATCGGCCACTACATTAAGCTTTCCAGGCGTATAGTCAATTCTCATATTATAGGCTTGCAAGGTAAGGGCCCATCTGGCGAGTCGTCCCGTGGGAGACTTCAAAGTCATCAGCCACTTGAGAGGTTGGTGGTCAGTTTGTACCAGGAAATTAGATCCTTCAAGGTAGCCACGGAATTTGTCAACTGCCACACCACAGCTAACGCTCTTTCGGTGGTATGGTAGTTCTTTCAGCAGGGTAAGTAGTCGACTTGCATATTCTATAGGGCGCTCGTCAGATCCTCCCCGGGAGTAGTACTGCCCTAAGGCATATGAACTCGAATCAGTTCTCAAGACGTAGGTAATCTAACGTCTGCTTGCCGGAGAATCGGTAGATGTGAGTAATTCCTTGAGACGATCAAAGGAAATCTGTTGATCAGTTCCCATATCCACTGGCGTTTTTTCTTCAACAACGATGTTAAAGGTCTCGAAACATTTGCAAAATTTTCAATGAAGCGTCGAAACCACGAACAGGTCTGTATGAAGGACATAACCTGTTTGACATCGTGGGTGGTTCTCGTTCAAGAATTGCTCTCACTTTATTTGGATCCGGTTTAATCCCATGGGAGTGATCAGATGTCCAAGATACTTCACAACGGGCATACAAAAGTACATTTGGCTCGATTTAGTCGAAGTTTGTACATCTCTAATCTCTGAAAGACCATATCCAAGTCTTGGAGATGTTTCTCGAGACTTTCCTCAAGATTATCAAATCGTCCAAATATGCAAGAATTGTGACACCTGGTAAACCAGATCTGAACCTATCGACTAATCTCTGAAAAGTCGACGGTGCGTTTTTCAGTCCAAATGGCATTCTATTATAGCGATAAATTCCAAATGGGCATATAAATGCTGTTTTATCCCTATCTATGGGTCTAACTGATATCTGATGATAACCACTTTTCATATCAAGGGTAGTCATGAAGGAGTTTGCTTCGCAGTATGAGGAGATCATCAATCCTAGGGAGCGGATACTTATCAGATATGGTAACTTCATTGAGAGCTTGATAATTTACACAAAGTCTGACACTCCATCAGGTTTTGGTACATGTACTACTGGAGCAGAATAAGGAGACTCACATTCTTCTATAACTGAGTCCTGTAGAAGTTTATCCAATTCAGTCTTTAGAATATTTTTATTAATCTCAGACATTCTGTAAGGAGGAACTGAAATTGGTATATCACTGGTCAGTCGTATAGTATGTTCAATGAATGGAGTAGGCTCTTGGCTCTTAGAAAACTCTTTGATGTCGTTCTAACAATGCATTAGTTGTTTTTATTCTCTTCTGAGAGAGATATCGCTTCATTCCTTCGAAGATTCAGACTTGAAGTTTCGACAACGTTTTACCTCATTTTTTAGGTTAGTTAAATTATACTGATTTTCATCTTCGAATAAATATGTTTGTTGAGGTGATTCACCAAAATAATAAATACCCTGTGGCATCAAGAACAAGATTTGCTAACCGTATAAAGTCTAATCCCAGAAGGGTTCTGCTTCGGCTTTTTCTCAGGTATCGCAAGTAAAGAGATAGGAATAACTTTATGATGTAAGTTGATTTCGACTTCAAATAATCTTGCATTGACTTCTCTTTCAATTCCATCCGCGAGAGTCATTTTCAAAGTCTGATCTCTATATGGAATATTTTTTTTTATGAGTATATGATGGAGAGTTCCACCCGCTATACTTCGCTTGGCACCTGTGTCAAGATATGCTAGTCCATTAGAACCAAAATATGTATAGAAATCAAAGAAAAATATTTGGTTCATCGGAGAATTTTTGACAAAAAAAATCTGCATTCATTGCTGTAGTACGTGAGGAAGAAGTTCCTGGGGTTGAAGTACTCAGGCTGACAGTTCGACAACTGGGGCAATTACTTTTAATGTACCCTGATTTCCCACAACCATAGCATGAAATTGACGACTGTGAGGTAGAAGCAAATTCTTTATTCTGTGGACGCTCTTGTGAAACATTCTCTTGAGAGTGTTTGGGAACGTCTGTCGTTTCACGATTTGGTGGTTTCTTATGATTTACTGGTTTTGAAAGTTGCAAAGTATCAACATCTTTTTGAATTTTCTTTTGACCTAACGTAAGCTCGGCTTCTTTGACCTTTTCGATTAGTTCATTATACGTATTGAAATCACTACGTGCTACTCTTCTTCGTATTCGATAGTGTAACAAACCATACAGCATATCCAACTGTATTTGTTCAGGTAGTTCAGGAGTTTTAGGTAATTTTGAAAATAGTGACCGAATACGGGCTATGTACAATTCCGTTTTTTCTGTTTCAGATTGTTCTTTCGAAAATATATCACGATATATTTGATGCGCAGGTTTTTGATTACCGAAGGTACTGAGAAGAGCTGTGAGTGCGTCGTCAAAAGTTGGAATACTAGCGCTCACCCTTGCCACCAAATAGAGGCTTGACCTCCAAATAACTTTGGAAGACCCTTGAGTGCATTTTCGTCAGATATATTGACACACGATTTGTAGATTTTGACAGAGTCAATGAAACAATTCACATCCACACTGGAGGAACCATCGAAACGAGAAGTACATTTGGCGAAATTACCGTTTGGGGAATTATTTTGTCCTTGAGAGTTCAATAAACTAGTCAATAATTGCTGAAGAACTTCTGGAGTCATAATTACTGGAGGGGTTGCCATCACTGTTTCAGTAAGAGGGCTTACTATTTGGCGAAAGTTCTTTTTATCGATTACACTTTTATATTCGAAGATTCGTCCCGAACGTAATTCCATAAACACGAAACGCAAACACGATAATGTCTTTCAACATCGAAATTATATGAAAGTTTGTGAAAATTCACGTTCTCGATTTGTGCACAAGTAAATTTTATCAAAGTTCAGTATTTCTTGCAACACGTAAATAGGTGAAAGTTCATAAAGTCGCAAAATTGCAATAAAATATATGAAAAGGAAAGATCTCACCAAGTTTGTCCTGAATCACCTTGTATCTGTTGAGCTGATTGATGATTGCTGTCAAAGTTCTCGAAACCGGAAAAATACTTTCTTCGCACGCAGTTCTCACACTACACAGTCTTTCTGTACAAAGTTTTCATAAAATGCAGCACCTTTCGAATATGATAAATTGGTGAGATGGGTTTTACTACGTAAAATCGAAAAACTCACTGAGATCGTCAGATGATACACTTATTGAACACGAATCTTCTGAGAAAAATTGTTTCTGCCGCGAAAACACTTGTGAAGGCCTCAAGAGTTATGCCCCACGTTGGGCGCCACTTTGTAGTGAGGGTATTCAGTTATAAATAAACTTCACTGTTAACTATTTCCGTTTTAATTTAAGATTCGAACTACACAAGTGAATTCTCTTTGAAACAATTCTAGTTCTGTCAATTTGAAAACTTGTTCCGCTCTCACTTCTTTTTGACACTCCCCGCCGTCACCAGGTCCGACGTGGCTACTCGGCCAATTGGTCAATATTTCAATTGGTTACAAACTCTATAAGTTTTACGATTAATAAATACTTCTAAAACTAGAGATTTGATTGAAATAACGATAAAGTGTCACTTACGGTCGTGCCATTTGCGGTCAGAACAAGTATCGTCCCACTTGCGGTCAATCGAAAACAGGAAGGAAAAACCCACCTACCTACGCAATGAAGAAAACTAGCATGGAGGACAATTTGACCAATATTTTTATCTACCTGATGATTTGATCCGCAATTTGAAATTTCCGATTCATAAAGTCTTTTTCTTGACCGCAAGTGAGATCACCACTGACATTATTTGCATTTTATCATTCTGATTGACCGCAAGTGGGACGAACATTGTTCCGACCGCAAATGGCACCACTGTAAGTGGAAAGACACCAAATGTACAGTCCACTCTATCGAATAAGAATTTAGTATGGTCCTTTGAGCAGGATCTTGGATGTGAACAACAATTTCGAATTGAAGAATCATAAGATGGCCAATTCCGAGAATTATTAATCAGGTGCAAGATCAGTGAGTTCCCTTTTTTCCTTCTTTTGTCCAAGTTTGAGGTAGTTCGCCTTCTTGTTCTTAGATTGATTACTTCATACTCTCTGAAGTGAACAATTTCTATTCAATCAATTTATAATGTGGTGGGTTCATTGGAGAATTCGCTCAGAATGGCTGACTTTTCAGTTCTGAAAAGAAAACGAGGTTCTGTGAAACAAAGGCAGACGATGTGTGTTAAATTCATGAATGCTTTGCAAGATGATCTCCGAGCGGAAAAACAAATTGATAAGAGTACCATTCGTCAATTTCAAGAACGGCTTGAGAAATTTCAAGGCTTATTCGCAGAATTTGAAGCAATTTGAATAGAGATAGAGGTTTCTTGTGCTGAGGATGATGTTGAGACTCAATTTTTCAACCATGTAAGCTTCAATTTCGGCCGATGTCAAATTCATATTGTCAATTATTTTTTTTCAATTCCCGATTTATCATCGATTCCTTCAATTCCTTTTTGTACCTCATCGTCGAATATTCATTTTGAAAATGTCAAATTACCTGATATAAATTTGGTAAAATTTTATGGAAAATCAGACAATTGGCTTGAATTAAGGACAAATATAAATCTCTTATTTACACTAGTATTTCTATCGATAAAATACAAAAATTTCATTATTCAAGATCATCTCTTGAGGGTGATGCCTCAAGGTAATACAAGCCTTAGCATTCGTTGTAAGTAATTATGATATTGTTTGAGACTTGATTTGAAATAGATTCAACAATAGTCGATTGCTAGTTGATAATCGTATAGTTATCGAATAGTTATTTGATCAACTGGATCATTAATCGCCATTTCAGCCATAACACAAATGTTCGGCAGTTGTATTTTCTGTTCAGTACACCTTAATTCATATGTACATATGTGCAGATAACCTTTCTGGAGCTAGTAAACATTAAATAACATCTGCTTAGTCAAATCAATAAAATAAAATTGTTGTGAACTTGTTTAAGTAATTACGAATGATATAGTGATCATTTTGTTCGGGTTACATTATAATAAATATGATGAAGTTCATCATAAAAGACCATCGCCAAACGGTACAGTATAATTTGTTCATAATGTTTGCATTTTGTTGTTTATAACAAATGTTTATCCGGTTAATTTGTTCGGCATATAATTTCATACTTTCATTTCAGTTCAAATTTGTTACAAAATTGACGCCGAACTAGCTATGATGTTGCATATAATGACGACTGTATTGTTTTGAATTTTAGTGAATATTAGGTATATTAACAAATTTTTGTAATATTTTTTTTTCTCTAATGTTAACATTGTTCCGTCAAATTTTAAAATAGTCATTCGCAACGCAATCCGAACGGGATAGTTGTGAGAGGTAAGTTATGATACATGAAAAAAGGGTTATGGATCCCGGTCTCGTATATGTAACAGCATTTTTTTCTTATGCCAATAAATTTTTTGCTGAAACTTTATCTCTGTCACAGTTGATACCCTAAACACTACCGAACTAACCATTTTAGTAAAATTCACAAAAAAAAAAATAATTTGGGCGCTAATGGGTTAAGAACCGATGATAATACAATGATTTGATAGCTATAACCTGGTATTCAACAAAATGTAACATGCACCTCATTCATCATAATTCAGCATGCATCTCCTTCACCATAATTTCGTAAAAATTGCCATCTCATGTGAATGAATAAATCTAAGAGTTCTGCTCCCGTAGTCTTCTTAAGTCTTCTGTAGCAATATGGACTGGAAAGTCAAAAATGAATTTATAGTTAAAAAAACAAAAAAAAATGCTTATATAGCAATACGGGCTAAAAAGTTAAAAATACTAAAATTGTCTGTTACTTAAAAATGATCTCTTATGTTGAAGAAGCGTGAGGTGCTCTTCACTCACTTTTCATTATGATTAAGATAACTGATGTCAAGCACCTCACGCTTTTTTCACATAAGAGATAATTCTTTGGTCAAAGAGTATTTTTATTATTTTTAACTTTTATCCCTATTAACTATAATTTTTATACTCAAATTGCTTCCTTTTTCCACCATATCAGGAAACTGTTGATATGGCGAAAAACTACCCAATCGGGATGTCTCTTAGTTGGAGGTAGAAATGACATAATGTTACCTTAAATGCTTGTCGGGATATAACTCAGATCATTTAGAAAACATTGACATTTTATTTTCCACCATTAAGTTGATGAGCGAATTTTCATTTTTCATTCACTTCACTTAATCCTGAATTCTATTGCAGGTATGAGCAAGGAGGACAGACAATTGATCATAAACAATGTTCAAATCGTAATACATTCAGCGGCCTCCGTCCGTTTTGACGACAGCCTGAAATATTCCATCATACTGAACGTAAGAGGTACCAGAGAAGTTGTCAACTTGGCCTTGGAAGTTGAGAATCTATCAGTGTTTGTTCATATTTCAACGACATATTGCAACGCCGACAAAAATGTTATCGAAGAGAAGATTTATCCATCTCATGCTGACTGGAGGAGCACCATCGAACTAGCAGAAGAGTATGATGATGATACACTCAAATCCATGACAATTAAGTACATTCATCCATTGCCGAATACATATACGTTCGCCAAGTCTCTGTCAGAACATGTGGTGAACGATATGTGTAGGGGAAAAATTCCGGCTGTTATAATAAGGCCTTCTATTGGTGAGTGGAATTTCCAATCATAACACCTGAGTACTGATTGAAAGAAATATATTCATAATTTGACTAGAGTTATGGGTGGGCTCTTTCAGCTATCATAAAATGTATCTGTTGTCACTCCATGTGTTTTTTCATTCATGGTAAATCAATTATACATTTCTTCTGACAAATTTCAGAAATTATATAGTTGCTGATATCTCAAACCGTAACAAAATTATCTGCTGCCTTCGATTCAAGTGATTATCGGGTATCTCTCAGTTCAACAGACTCCATTCAGTATCCTATCCGTCTCCGCAGTGGTCATCTCAAGAGACTTCGAACGATACCAAACGCGAAGCCAAAGCAATAACATAAAGCCCTCAAATAGTTGATCAAATAACCCATTTCTATCCCAGATATCATTAAACTATTTCCATTTTTTTCACAGCATAGGTCTTGAACTGATTCGCACATATTGAGCATATCTAGCTCTCCAGCACTAGATTAATCATTGCCTCTGGTCATTCGGCCCCATACCTCAGTCATCCGTGATAGTATTGTTTTTTTTTGAATTTATTTGGCATCAAATTTGTTTCAATACCAATTACTCCTCTCAGTCGATCTCATATATCATTTCGCTGAGAATATACACTTGCATACCTCATAGCACTGAGATCCATACGTTCAAACAACATTAGCTCAAAGGGAGTTTGACAGCTGATAAATCATGAGACCAGTTCTGTGCTTGGAAACAAGTGCACAGTTTTCCGAATGAACCTTCGAAAGATGCGCACGAGGGTTCTCGTTATAATAAAGAGAACCCAGTTCCATTTTTCCTTCTCATCGAAAGTGAAACACTTGCTATTATTCCTAAAGGAAAAGCCAACCTAGTAGCCGAAATATTCGCCCAAAATCTAGATCCAAAAGCGAGTGCACCACCCTCCATTACTCTTGTTGGTTGACGAATGACTGGAGTAATTCATAAGCAACGAACAATTGCACGTATTTTCCCATGACCTACAGGAATTTTTCCAGTGGTCCTCAAGAGACGTATGTCTGCTAAATCTTAGCAACTGAAAAACAACTTTGGTATATTTCAACCCTGAAAATGGGAATCATAGTTTTTCCGAAACTTCTATGCCTATTGCTTGTAACCTTGAAAGTGATGGAAAGAACCATCAATATCGATTTTGTGGGATATCTTGAGAGATTGGTATAATCAGGATATGTCTACAAGAAAATTACTCACCAACGTGACACATGTATCGTATATATCGATCTACAAACATGTTTTTTTCTATATATTAGGGACCGGTTGAGATGGACCAAAAGTATGTCTATTTTCTCGCAGACGAAAGCAAAAAATTTCTCAAATTCCAAATTATCCATGACACCCTAGCTAGGAAACTACACCCGCACGGAATACACATGAACAATCTGTGAATGTGAACCTGGAAAAA
>JAFIRS010007399.1:0-25414 GCA_018342105.1 Gonioctena quinquepunctata | reverse complement strand
TTTTTGGGATATTTTCGGGGGTATGGATATCCATTGGTTTCTTTACACACTTGTTTTTTTTTTATTAATAAAATAAAAATTATTTGGTATTGCGTCATAAATTCAAACAAACAATAAGAAAAAGTCAAAATTTCACCGCACAATTTTATATTCATGAATTATGAATGTTAATCAACAGAAACAAGAAAACTCCATGAAGGACTTCAATCCATATTATGTATGACTAGTTCTCCGAGATTTTTCCAGTTCCCCTGAAACGCAAGAAGCTTCAATAAAAAACCAGACTCCATCGCATCGCATCAAGCAACCACCCATGAAATGACCAAGCCAAGGCATTCAAAGAGCGGAATTCTTTGAACACCATTAGTTTTTTGCTAATTCCACAAGCATTTCATCAGAGTAATACACGAAGTCCAATGTACCATTCATGCGGGTATAGTTTTGTTCTTTTTTTACACAGTCGTAATGTTTGGATCTTTTATAAGAATGGACAGATTTTACGCTCGGAAGGTCGAAGAAAATGTTACATCTTATTGTCTATCCCTCTATAATACGCTTTCGAATGGCAGTCTGACGTAATGGGATAGAAGGAATTAGGGGTTTTGAACAGAGGCGGACTGGGTTGCCACGGGAAAACAGTTTTGTAAGAGGCTTTCCTATAATCTTAGCACTGAAATCCTTATTAATCCAGTCAATAGTGACTAAAAATAATTAATAAAAAAAACCTTTTTAAAAACAAGCTTTCATTCAAATACCCTAAAAAGTACAAAATAATTGCTTTGGATTTGTGATGTAGGTTATTCCGTGAGTTCAAGATTCAAGAGCTTGTCGCGCAAAGTTCTCATTTCGAATACAGATGCTACAAGCTTTTGAATCTATAACTCACGGAATAACCTACGTCACACATCCAAAGCAATTATTTTGTACTTTTTAGGGTATTTGAATAGAAGCTTGTTTTTAAAAAGTTTTTTTATTAATTATTTTATTTTGTGCTTTTTAGTAAGTGCCACTAACACCCACATACCAATTTTGGATCGAATCGGACCATAATTACAAAATTCGTTCGCCATCTTGGAGCCGCCATCTTGAATTTGTAAATTCATTATCTCCGACCCCGAAAACCAATTTTGAATCGAATCGGACCATAAACACAAATCTCGTCCGCCATCTTGGAGCCGCCATTTTGTTTTTTTTCTCTAACAAATGCATAATGCATTGTCACAGGAACTATGAACACCTGCCCAATTTCACGTTAATCGAACAACTAGAAGTGGGTCAAATTTAACTTGCAAGATTTGATGACAAACATCGGGACAGGTGAAACTAAATAAAAGCTTGTAATAATAAAAAGGCCTCTACCCTACAAAAGGTGGGGTATGAATGATTTTGATATATATTATTTAGTGTCGAACCCCGATGAAGAACTAAGTTTTCGACCTTGGGGGGAGGGGGTGATCTGCCATCACGGATTAAAGGTACAAAATATTTTTGTCAAAATAATTCCTCAACAGTTGATTCTACAACGAAAATACAAATTTGGAGAAAACTTGATTTCTTAAATATTTTGTATGGACACAAAGTTTCGTGAACATTCTTACTGGAAATCGTCTAATCTATTCACGGTAAATTATGTAAAAATATTATCATTTCTATATGGAACTGTAAATGTGAATGAATAATTGTCAAAATGTTAATATTTCATCATTTCTTTATTGCTTTATTCAACGTCAATCTATTTCTGCGAACAGGGCTAAACACCGACGCCAGTAAGCACACTCCTTCCAACCGAAAATTTAGCCGAATCCTCTGTTGTTTCAGAGGTAGGGTTCTTCAACGAGCTCAACATTTATGAGCTCGGGACCGCCATCTTAACGTATCTCCCGAAGGACGGAATAAACAGTGCGGTCGTTAGGTATGGAATAAATTCATTTTTAGCGTTATTATGCATCAGTTTGAAGACACCTGAAACAAGTCGATTTCTATTATCAATTTGACAATTCACAGTATGAAAATATTACCCCTTTCTTGCGCCCTTTTGAATTATGAGCACCCCCTCAAAAATTTTAAATGAGAAGGGAGTCGTGTGGCACCTTGTTCGAAAAGGATTTTCATCCTCTGTTCAGCAAAATTAGGTTTTTCAAATTTGGTGCAATCATAACTGAGAAAATTCATTTTGAAAATGTTAAATTCTGATACTTTACGTAGAATGAAGAAAATAATGTCACATAATGTTTAGGAAGTATTTTTCAATTTATTTTACAATTGAATTGAATGTTCACAATGACCACCTTTCACTTCTTGACAATAAGCAAGTCGGTCTTGGAATTCTCGTACAACATTTTGTAGGACCTCAGGGGTTATAGAAAAAACGAATTTAAACGGTTTTCTTCACATAAAGGATTCAATATAAAATTGAACCAGAGAAAGGTAGATCTCAGGTGAAAAACAACTACTTTCCTGGCAAATACCACGCAGAACGTTGAATGATATTCACCTGAAAATCCATGCATACTTCCATAAAATATCAATGGACATTGAATGCAAATGTTTCTTTCTGATAAGCTCGATTATGTTTAATTTAAGTCGTGTTCACCTAACAATCCGCATACCGGTTTCAGGCTTCTGGCCCTCATCAGTACGGTAGTCAACCAGCCAAAAGTCAAAGAACTCTGGCTGAAGTGAGACACAACGTAAACAAACCATCATCGATCTTGTAACACCTATAGGTACGCCGGAAAAGATAAACTTTAACTGGCGGTACCTAGTGACAGAAAGAAACACTCGAAAATCTCCCACCTCGATAGGTTTCTAAATAAAGATTCCTTCTCAGTAGGAGTGGCAAGCCCGTCTAGCATATAGTGAGGATAAGTGCCATGTGAAGTGGAATGAATAGAAAATCGAATTTAAACGGTTTCTTCACATAAAGGATTCAATATAAAATTGAACCAGAGAAGGTAGATCTCAGGTGAAAAACAACTACTTTCCTGGCAAATACCACGCAGAACGTTGAATGATATTCACCTGAAAATCCATGCATACTTCCATAAAATATCAATGGACATTGAATGCAAATGTTTCTTTCTGATAAGCTCGATTATGTTTAATTTAAGTCGTGTTCACCTAACAATCCGCATACCGGTTTCAGGCTTCTTGGCCCACTCCTACTGAGAAGGAATCTTTTATTTAGAAACCTATCGAGGTGGGAGATTTTCGGAGTGTTTCTTTCTGTCACTAGGTACCGCCAGTTAAAGTTTATCTTTTCCGGCGTACCTATAGGTGTTACAAGATCGATGATGGTTTGTTTACGTTGTGTCTCACTTCAGCCAGAGTTCTTTGGACTTTTGGCTGGTTGACTACTCCGTACCGATGAGGGCCAAGAAGCCTGAAACCGGTATGCGGATTGTTAGGTGAACACGACTTAAATTAAACATAATCGAGCTTATCAGAAAGAAACATTTGCATTCAATGTCCATTGATATTTTATGGAAGTATGCATGGATTTTCAGGTGAATATCATTCAACGTTCTGCGTGGTATTTGCCAGGAAAGTAGTTGTTTTTCACCTGAGATCTACCTTTCTCTGGTTCAATTTTATATTGAATCCTTTATGTGAAGAAAACCGTTTAAATTCGGTTTTTTCTATTCATTCCACTTCACATGGCACTTATCCTCTCAGGGGTTATGTTGTTGATTTCATACCCTATCCTAACTTTTAAATCTGAAATATTGTCTGGTCTATTGAAATATACTTTTGATTTCAAATGAACTCATAAGAAGTAATCGAGAGGAGTCAAATCGGGGGATCTAGGCGGCCATTCAATCGTTCCACGTCTTTCAATCCACCTATTGGGAAAAATAATCTCTAACAATACGTTTGTAATACGGTGGAGCTCCATCTTGTTGGTACCAAATTGATCTATCTATTGCATTTGGATCATTAACATCACGAAAAAGTCTTTTTCATGTGGGCTGAAAAAAGTTAATCAAAAAATCTAGATAAACCTGACCAGCTACCGGTGTCCTAATGATAATGTTAATAAAATTATTATCACAATAACATTATATAGCGAAATATACTTCAAATTGAAGTGATTTTTGTTGTTACGTATACATTTTTTTACTACCACTGTGACATGAATTAATACAAAGTATTATTAATCTTAGTGCATGGATTTTTCAAGTTTAGCCGAACGAAGAAGCAGATATCAGCGGAAGTTTTTTTTTATGATAAAATGACGGTTCAAGTTTTTCAAAAACTATTTTTGGCCACCAAAAAAATGAAGCCCGTCTGATTTCGATGCTGACAAAAATATTCGAACAGGCTGTTAACACAGCGATTTCCTTCTGCTCATCATTCGACGCTGTTTTTATCGTTGGAGGAGACGTCTATCTTTTAGTTCTGTGTCTATCTTTTAGTTCTGTCATTAGGATCATCCAAAACCAACACCTACCTTCGCAAACCGGGAAGAGGCAAAACTTCTGAAAGAGTGTATTCTGCGACTAGAAAGAAAGTGAAAAGAGCACCCAAAAACATCCTGTTTTCACATGCGATAAGCGGCTGTGACGTACAACTAACCGCGCTTGTGCTGCTTATTGACCGAGCAATTCACAACTTACGCAAGGTATCTTTCCCTTCCAATGCTATTGACAAAGGATTGATACTCTTGAAGTGAGATAAATATAAGTGACTGATGAGTTACTTCTTTATTTTGAGCTATAAAGAGTACAGACATTTCAGTTCAATTTATTTATTTCAAGAAAATTCATGTAAAGAAGCAAACAGACGATGCTTCCGCGAAAATGGTTCCAAGATCATCTTCGATTCGAAATTGAAATCATCAATGGAAACTAAAAACTTGAATCGTTCGAATTTGCTTTCAGAAATATTTTTTCTTCCAATGACTTATCATAATGTGCATTCAAACTCGCGTTTTTATAGAAAAATTAATATACTCATGAAGTTTGAGCGTTTGGGTACCAAACCAATAATAAAGACGTATCCATTGAAGAAATTGTTCCATACATTTCAAAAGGTGATCATTTCAACATCGAATATCCATCTAATATATTCAGGATACTCTCCGTATAAGTTTTTCTCGGAACTGTAGCGAATCTCTGTAATTCTTTCGATACGATCCTGAGGTAATCTGTGAGGAATGTGTACTCTAAAGGTCAAATGAGACTCTTTATATATATATGGTGTGGTGGATATTTAACGAAATTTAGGGTTACCCGCCCAGGCCTGTTATTACAGATAAAACACTTAGAGAACGAGCATAAAACACATAAAAACCCGACTATAACCTGAAATGAAACTCATATGAACTACAAATGGGCAACATGGAACAAAATGTTACCAAGAAGTTAGTTAGAATGTAGTGAGGATTGAAAATTGTGGTAAAAGTGGTACATTTTTTGAAAGCCGAAATTATGGTGAAATGCATTTAGTTGAATCAAGATTCCATTCTATAATTTATATTACAACAAATAGTAAAAGTAAATAATCATATTATCTAACTGGTAATAGTTGAAGTAAGGTGGGTAAGTAAGTATTTTGGAAGTAATCAAAAAACAAGTATAATAATAATAATAATAATATTCTTTATTTCATGTAAACATTTCTATATACAACACAATATATACATATGTATGGTACATACAAACATTGAAAGAAAAGACGTCAAATAAAAAACAATAATTTTAGTGATTTGTTTCAAAATATTCTTTCAAATCATATGGTTCCAGATTCAACAGAAGTTGTTTCACTTTATTCTTGAAGATACTATGTGTCGTGATAGACTTAAGACTGTTCGGTAATTTATTAAATATTCTGATGCACATATATGAGGGATTTTTTTCTGTGAGTGTTAGTCTGTGTATAGGGAAGTTAATATTAAGTGTTCGTGTATTATAGTTGGGATTCATGTAATTTTCTGTGAAAACCTCCTTGTGCTTATGTAAAAATGTTAGACATTCGAATAAATATAGTGCAGATACTGTTAAAATTTGTTTTTCTTTGAATAAACCTCTACAGGATTGTCTGAAGGGCATTTTATAGATAGTTCTCAAAACTCTTTTTTGTGCAATGAATATTTTTTGTAGATTAGGTTCTGTTCCCCAGAACATAATTCCGTATCTCAACACTGACTCAAAATTTGCATGGTATAGAATTTTTACAGTTTTTTCATTCATGTATTTTGATGTCATTCTGATTGCATAAATGACCTTGTTCAGTTTTTGATAAACGGAATCGGTCTGCCTATTCCATTTAGGAAATTATCTATATATACTCCTAAAAATTTTGTGTATTCATTGATTTTTGTTTCATCGCCCTGCCAGCTTATACTCAACGGTTTCTCTTTTCTACACCTGTCGGTACTAAAAATCATCAAATTTGTTTTATTTGCATTCAACAGTAATTTATTTTTATCGAACCAATTCTTCGCTCTTGAGAAAAAAACATCTCCCTGGCTTATAAGGTCATCGCTTTCTTCAGCACCAATTATTAAATTTGTGTCATCTGCGTAATTTACTACAGTTTCCTCTACGTTCTGGGCAATGGTGCATAAATCATTCAAGTAAATTATGAATAAAATCGGCCCTATTACACTCCCCTGTGCAATTCCTGTTGTGTTAATCAATAAATCTGATATTTTTGAAACCCCACCCTTTGTGATTGTTACCCTTTGGGCTCTTGACGATAGGTACGATCGAAACCAGTTGTGTGCTTTTCCTCGGATTCCATAAGTTTCAAGTTTTTCCAACAGATACTCTTGATTCAACGAGTCATATGCCTTCGATAAATCTAGGAAAATGGCTAGTGCTAGGTTGTTATTCTCAATTAAATCTAAAATACTTTTGGTGAACTGGAAAATGGCGGTTTGGGTCGACCTACCCTTCAAATATGCATGCTGGGTATTTGTAAAGAAATTTGTAACATTCAAAAAGTAAGTCAGTCTAGAGCACATCGCTAACTCAAATAATTTTGAGAAGCCTGGTAGCAGATTGATGGGCCTGTAGTTTTCTATCAGCTGAGGATCCCCTCTTTTGAGGAGAGGTTTAATAAGAGCTTGTTTCAATTTTTTGGGAAATACACCTTGTCTGAATGAGCTGTTGATGAGAAATGAGAGAATTTCACAAATTTCTGACACGGCCAACTTAACAATACTCAATGGGATCTCGTCATCTCCACTGCTGTGTTTGTTCCTGAGAGATCTGGCGAGTTCAATGATCTCTTCAGGTGTTGTCGGTCTGAGAAGCATTGACCTGTCATTTCTCACCAGCAAACTCACATCAAATGGGACGTTTTCCAGGTTTTCAAGCATTTCTGAAACTGTTTCATTAAAATATATATTAAATTCATTAGCTATAGTTTCAGGTTCTCCATCAATTTGACATTCATTCCTTTTTGACTTTTTTCCGTTTATTTCATTACAGATGGCCCACATGGTTTTATTCTTATTATCAGATTTATTTACCCTTTCTGTATATTGCTGGGACTTGAGTTGTCTGAGAAGTTCCTCGTATTCTTTTTTGCAGTTTTTATATTGCTCACGAAACATAGGATTCTGTTTACTGAGTGACAAAAATATATCCAAACGCTTTTTACAGTCTGTTACTTCTTGATTTTGTGGAAAGTGTTTATGTTTTTTATTTTGTACCAGCTTTAAAGGAAAGCATTCACAGAAAATGCCATGAAAAATTGATATGAATGTATCCCATTGTTTATCAACGTTATTTTGTACATCAAAAACCATTTTCCAATCTTGTTCGTTAAGCCTCAGCTTAAAGTTATCTTTAGCTGTCTTGCTAAAAAATCTACAATATTTAGGTATAATTTTACAATATGCTTCAATTTCAAAGGAAATTTTTTGAGCTTGATGGTCTGAGATATGCAGTTCTAATACTTCTGTGTTCCATGTTTCTAGATTTGTGAATATATTATCAATACATGTTTTCGAGTGTGCCGTTACTCTTGTGTATTCATGGATAGTTTGAATCAAATTAAATGAGTTCATCAACGATATAAATTCGGTTTTCAAGTTATTTTCATCCCTCATTTCTATGTTCATATCAAAATTTTAGATTCTCTTCGAAACTTCTTATTAAAAGTTGTTCCATTTTTTCAAAGAAAATTGGTATGTTTCCCTTTGGAGGTCGATAAATACAAATAATGATATATGTTTTTGTTCCGAACACACACTCGGTCACAGCACATTCAAAACTTCCCTGTTCTGAACACTTCGATAATTTTTCCCTTGGTTTTCCTTCGACTGTATTGTGTAAATAGATCGCTGCTCCACCATATCCTTCAGGTCTGCAGTAACTAGAAGCAAGTTGGAAGTTGTTTATAGATATATTTTCCAGTCTGTCTTTTGTTTGCCAATGTTCGGTTAGGCATAATACCTTACAGTTTGACTGAATATGTAAACTGTTTTCTATTCGATCTACTGCATTTCCAATAGATTGTACGTTTTGATGAATCACGCTGATAGTTTTGTGTTTTTTGTGTGTTTCTTTGCTCTGCTGGGCCTCGTGTGTTTCATTTTCTATAAAAAATCTCCACCTAGTTGGTTCAGAAAGTCTTTGTGCTTTGTGAAGTCGAATCTTCTAATACCTACTCCGCTTGGCCAGAAATCTGGTTTGTACATCTCATCCTTTTTCGATAGTGGTGCTGTTACTACATATCTTCGTAGTCGATCTTCTGTGGTTGGGATTTCTTTCACACACACTCCATTTATATAACCTGGTTTTTTGGTAATATAATCTTTTATCTTTTCTTCTGTAGCAGCCCTCTTCACTCTGTATAAATAAAGCCATACTTTTCGCTCTGGTCCTGAGAACTCGGTAGTAATTAGGTAGTAATTAGTATAGAAGTAGGTAGTAATTAGTATATTTTAGCCATACAAAATTGAAAAATAAAAACTTTTTAACAAAAAATCAAACCGACGAAATACGGAACTGAAAAGTAAAAAAAAATGAACCTTCTTAGTCTCAGTAACTAAGCTCCTAAACTAATGTAAGTAACTAATTTTGAGTCGGCGCCAAACAAACAAGCAAATGAATTAGGTAAGGCGTAAAATGATGGCATCGAGTTGCGCGGTGACATTTTGATAATTTTTTTGAAGTAATTTAATGATGTTAGTTGATTGTTTGTTTGGCGCCGACTCAAAATTAGTTACTTACATTAGTTTAGGAGCTTAGTTACTGAGACTAAGGAGGTTTATTTTATTTTTTACTTTTCAGTTCCGTATTTCGTCGGTTCAATTTTTTCTTAAAAAGTTTTTATTTTTCTATTATTTATGGCTAAAATATACTAATTACTACCTACTTGTTTTTTTATTACTTCCAAAATACTTACTTACCCACCTTACTTCAACTATTACCAGTTAAATAATATGATTATCTACTTTTACTATTTGTTGTAATATAAATTATTTTTGTTGTTCTGGTTAGTTTATTTCATTACTTTGTATATCATTCCATCCTCTCATAGAATAAGATGGTTTTGACGGATGTGGAACAGAAATAATGTCAGTAGCGATCTGTCATTGTCAACCACGTATGTGTGTGCCAATGTTCATAAGTGAAAAATCAATTATCCCCTATTTTTCTACCCGTAAGGGTATATAATTCCATTCGAAATCTAAATATAAGGTATACCCTATCTATTAAAAAAAGAATCATTCAAATCGAAGAACCCAGTACAAAGTTATGCCTGATAGAATCGGTTAACGGACCAGAATTCAGAGGGTAAGTGATCAATATCCTTCATGTTGCTACCCTTAGGGGTGGATTCAAATTCAAATGGGACCACCTTCGAAGTACACCCTATCCACTGAAAAAAGAATTATCGGAATCGGACGCCTCAGTAAAAAGTTATGCGTGATCATACATAAAAAAAATTATGGAAAAAAAAAATACGGGTCGACTAGAGAACCTCCTCCTTTTTGGTTTCGTCGGTTAAAAATTGGCAAGAGGTTTTGGATGGTTTCGTATAATTAATAGTTTTTTTCGGTCAGATGTATCGGTACTTTAATGTAGGTGAGTAATTATTATGCTCGCGTTGATATTAATTTTGATATAAATCAGTATATTTTATCAAGTTATCTCATAAAAACTGTTTGAAACAAAACAAATTTGGGGTAATTGAATACAAGAACCTATCATTGAAGAATCCTATTCGCTCAAATCCAAGGATATAAAAACTATAGAGAGATACTCACAAGGCGATTAAGACGGCAGTCCAACAAATTGATAAAAATTGTCGAACATTTTCGAAAATGTGTAGAAAAAATTTATGAAAACGAAAACTTGTCGAAAAACGTCCAACCATCGACCGTAAGTGACCCCGTACATCTTTGTCCTGAAGATGACTTTATAAATGTCGAAACGTCGGGAAAGAATCAATAGTAGTTTCAGTTATTAAACCTCACCCCAACAAAATTTTAAATTTACTATATATCAGGTCAATTTTTTTTAATATTTTATACCGATAGAGAAATTTTTTGAAGCTGTTCAATGTGAAATTCAATTTTTTTCTGAGTGCCCTTCGTAAACTTTGATATCTATCTTGTAATTTAACTTATCTCGTACACTAAATGCCATTTAATAACAGCAGATGTGGACATACCCTCAATTTCCATTCATGAGCATGGCATTGAAGTTTTTGTTGCATCTCTCCTTTTGTTGAATGTTATCAGAACGATCTGCATTTTTTATTGCCCTTGAGTCGCTCCTTTTTCCCAATTCATTATAAAAAATCTACTCTATTCGAGACGTAGGAATGTAATAATGCTCGAATGAAATTCCCCTTTCTCTAATACTGGAGTTATCTGCTTCTGGGAAGGTATGTGTTAGAGTGGCAGCGAGTTACATTATTGGTTTAGTAGGACTCGACTAACTACTGAGGCGCAAGACGTTTGTAATTCCGATATTTGATGCTGTTAGAGCCGTTTAGGTAAATATTTTCTGGACGTTATTTTAAAAATTACAAAGAAGCTGAAAAAGTTGTACAAGACTGGCAATAGTGTACATTCGCAATCACTTGAAACTGCTCGATGAATTAGACAACTATGAAATAAGAGGAAATCACGGAATACGGAATATTAAAAGGTTTTTTAATAGATCGTGAGCGGAGAGTCAGTATAGATGGAGAGTTGAGTGATTGTAGGTATGTAAAATTCGAAGTTCCAGAAGGAACTGTACTCGGTCCACTCTTGTTCACTCTGTATATAAACAGTTTACTTACTGTGGGAATGAGAGGTGAAATTCTGAGCTTTGCAGACGATACTGCTATATTCTATAAAGCGAATTCATGGGACACCTTGAAATCGGAATTGGAGAACGACTTTAGAGTTATAGAAAAGTGGTTCAGATATAATACATTAACTCTCCACTTAGAAAAAACAAAATATCTTCCGTTTTCTTCATATTCCAGCGGATTACCAAGTATGGGTCCTTTGATATTTGAACCAAACTTACAAATTCCTGAAGCTGACTCGATCAAATATCTAGGTATTGTAATTGACCGACATCTCGAATGGGACCGACAAATAAAATATAGTTAATAAGCTAAGAAGTATATTACATAGATTCAGATATTTGAAAGGAAAATAGAATTACCTTCCACCTTTTCACACACTCCTACCACACAAGGAATAAAAAAACAATAAGGCAACGTCACTGTGATTTTCTTACACCAAAACTTTATAGTTTGATGTCTATTGAAATCAAGAATAAAAAGAGCATCAATTTATTTGATAGAAATAAAAAAAACTGGATTTTGGCTCATGGAAGGAGAAAACTACACGATTTCGTCAATCAAAGAATCAATCAATAACTGTAACGTATAATTTTATTCAAATAATGGTTCAGTTGATTATTTTATATTCTTCAATCGAAATAATAGATGGTCTACTAGTTCACTTTATTTATTCTCTGATACTTATTCTACTCATTTTAATATTAGTTAATAGTTAGTTAATATTGTATAGGTCTGGCTGTGTCTATGTTTATACGTATATATGTGTGTATACAGGGTGTCTCATAATTGAAAACTGATTTTAAAGGGCGATAATCCTTGGATGATTTCAAGAAAAATTCTTCATATGAACATAGGTCCGCAAACCGCTTTATTTCTGAGATACAGAATGTTGAAATTTAACAAAAAAATCAGTTCTTCCCCAATATTTTTGAAACCGCTTTGGTTTTCCTTTCAATTCTGCTACATGCAAAGTACGCATGGAAATAAATTTTTTCCATGATAAAGTATTCCTTAATTTGCATCAGTGGCGCCCCTGAAAATATGCCCCGTAATATTTTTCATCAAAATAATGATACGCCACTGTCTTTTTTCTGAATAAAAATTATTTTGGTAATTGTCCTCTATCTTCTCATAAAAATGGTTTTCTGCCTTTTTTTTGTCCGGCGAACGGTTTTTGAGTTAAAAAATAAAATGCATTCATTTGCTTGTCCCTATGCGAAATCAGCCGTTGAAGAGTAGTAGGCTTATCTTGTGGGCTAGAAACATCCAGTATGCTATGAGCACATTTCGTTGTTTTCAACATAAAAATTTTTGACACTTCTTTAGCTAGATACGTGATATTATTTACGTTATAAAAACTTGTTTAAATAAAAAAACATGGTAAATTTTCCAAATTTTTTTTTTATGTTCTGGTTCCCACGAAAAGGGATATCCTGTAATGTTCAGAGAACATCGTGGGAACCAAGGGAAAGAAGGTAGGAGTTGGTGTTCTTCTTAAATTTCTGGAGGTTGTATGCCTCGGGGAACACCTCCCTAGGCAATGAGTTCCAAAGCCTCGCTGTTCGTTGGATGAACGAGTCTTTGGAAAGTGATGTTCTGCAGGTCTCCAAAGTGACCACGAAGGGGTGTGATGACTGAACTTGACGGGTTAGTCTCGAAGAGACTGCCAAAGCAGGAACGATTGTTGATATTTCAGAAGAGCATCGCCCATGAAAATATCTATAAAATAGAGACAAATCGCCAACTTTTCTACGGTGTTCCAGACAAGTGAGCGAGTTTGTAAGCGAGGCATCACCGACGAGACGAATTGCCCTTTTTTGGACAGAATCCAATAGCCTCAGGATATGTTTAGGTGCCGCGCCCAAATATGGGAACAGTATTCCAGGACAGGTCGGATCTGTGCCTTATAGATCATAAGCAGCTGAGTGGGGGTGAAATAGCTCTTGGCACGAAACAAAAAACCAAGTTTTTGGGATGCACTTTTGGCAATGGACCTCACGTGATTTTCCCAGGAAAGGTTATTGCTGATAGTAATACCAAGCATCGATATGGATGACTTCAGTGGTATGGTTACTCCTGACAAAGTTATGTTAGGCATAGTGAGATCGACTTTTCTAGAGAAAACATGCTTGTGTTTTGTTTGCATTGAATTCTACCAAGTTATTAGATCCCCACTCGAGAATTGTTCTAAGTCCATATTTATATTATTAACATTTCTTCCTCGTTCATTTCTGGTTTCACGGGCTGATATAGGGGCCCTGGAAGAAAAAGCGGTATGGAGGATACTATCATCGGCAAAGCTGTGTACTGGACATGAAGTTGCTTGCAACAGGTCGTTGATGTGAAGTAGAAATAGTGTTGGTGCGAGAATAGATCCTTGCGGAACACCAGCATTTATGAGTAGAGTGTCAGATGAAACTCCATCGACCACTACATGGAGAGACCTGGTTGAGAGAAAACTAGCAAGCAGAGAACACAGCTGAGGGGGCAAGCTATAAGACGGAAGCTTGGCGAGGAGTCCCTGGTGCCAAACTCGATCGAACGCCTTGGAGATATCTAATGCCACAGCTAAAGTTTCTCCATACTTTTCAATAGATAGCTGCCATATATGTGAGACGTAAGCGAGCAGGTCCCTTTGATGGGGAAGCCATATTGCCTTGTTGACAATTCCTGAGTCTTCCAGATATTTCATGAGCTCGATGTTGATGGCTTTTCCATGACCTTTGAAATAATAGATAGCAGTGCGATAGGTCTGTAGTTGCTATGTAGGGCCTTTCTGCCTTTTTTAGGGACTGGCTGTACTCTTGCAATTTTCCAATTGGACGGAAATACCCCCAAATTGTAAGAGTGGTTGAACAACTTGCAAAGAACAGGTGTTGGTTCGGGGGCACATTTCTTGAGAACAATCGGCGGGATTCCGTCGGATCCACAGGCTTTGTTGGTATTGAGACCCAACAAAATCTTTCTGATAGTACGTTGGCGAAAGGTGATCTCGGGCATGTGACTGTCAATAGGTGTAATGTTCGGGGGTTGTTTTCCCGATGAATCCAGAGTGGAATTTCCAGCAAATAGGTGCGCAAAGATATTGGCTTTTTCCTGGGCAGTCGTTGCTAGTGTTCCATCTTCTTTGGTTAGAGGAGGAAATGAGCTGGAAGTGAAGTTTCTTCCCACAGCTTTGGCGAAAGACCAAAATGAACGGGATCCGTTAGGACATTCAGCAAGTTTTGATCTTATTTTGGCATTGTGGGCATCTTTTGAGCATTCCATTGTCTCTTTGCATATGCCTCTAGCCTCGACATATGCTGCTCTGGTCTCAGGGCCCGGATTTTTTAGCCATCGATGGTATGCTGCCTGTTTGGAAGCCACAGCTCTAGAGCAGTTTATGTTAAACCAGGTCCTATCGGATGATGTTCTTCTTTCGGTATTCGGTATGTAGGTTTGCATCCTTAACATGATGATTTCAGAAATTGTCTCAGCACATCGTGTTGGATCTACTGAAGAGAAACAAACTCTCTTCCATGGAAACGCTGAGAAAAACATACGAAGACCTTTCCAGTCGGCCGAATTGTAATGCCACATGAGACGGGGTGGTATTGTGCAGCTCGATGGTAAATGGAAAGAGCATGTTGTGGAGATGAGGGTGTGATCAGAGTTTCCAAGTGGGGCACAATCTTCTATTCTATACGGGTCAGGATTGGTGGTGAGGAAAAGATCTAGGGTATTGGCAGACTGGTTGTTGACATCAGGGATGCGGGTTGGTAGCTCGACCAGTTGTTCTAGACCATGAGTGATGGCGAAGGCCTCGGCTTGACGACCCGCATCATCTGTTTTGTTAGAGAATTTGAGCCAGGCAGCGTTATCTACATTAAAGTCTCCCATGATTATGGTTTCAGCTGTTGGATGGTTCTCCTGAATGTAGTCCAGTTTGAGTGATAAAAACTCAAAGAGGTCGTTATATGAAGGTTCATTAGGTGAAAGGTAAAGGCAGCAGAGAAACTTAGTCAGTTTGGTATCAGATAGCTTGAACCACATCACATCAAAGTCTTTCGGTTCCAAACTCTCTTCACGCTGGCATGAAAGGCTAGCCTTAGCGTAAAGGCAGACTCCACCTTTGAACCTGAATCGAGAATGGAGTTCGTAACCAGGACAAAGCATATGGACCTTGTTGGTGGACGAGTCTACTTGTGTTTCTGTTAGAGCCAGAATATCCGGTTTTTTCGTCTGTAGGTAATGGTGGACGTCACTGATGTTCTTGTTGAGTCCGCGGATGTTGCAAAAATTAATCTTCAATGTTGAATCCCCTCGAGTACCTCTCGCCCGGAAATCCGAATGGAGAGGTATTTTGCTTCCGGAGTGTTTTACTCTAGGAGACTTCATCATTATTACTATTAGGATGCACCTGAAAATAAAGGAGGAATTGGGGAAAAGGAAAGAGGGAGACCGGAAAGTATCGACCGAACACTGAAACATGGAATGATCCATTTCACAGCACACAAAGACGATATGGTGGTATTTCACCGGGCGATGAGACCATCTTCCACCTACGGTTATCCTTTTAGTCGCCTCTTACGACAGGCAGGATTTACCATGGGGCTATTCTGAAGCCGACCCCATACAGCTACCGAATTAGCAGACATGCGTTACTTGTATGGGTTTTCTGACGGAAACCTATATGAAGCCAGGCGACTGTATCAAGAGCGCTTCCCAAATAGAATGGTTCCTGATGCTCGAACGATTTCAAGCACATCGGACTGCAAGAACTCCAGCAATTGAGGTACCTGTTTTAAATTCAGTTGACGAAAATCTTGAAATAAGTACGAGGCAAGTTGCCAATAATTTGAATATCGCCCATATTCTAGTATGGAGGATTCTTCATGATTATTTATTATATCACTATCACATTCGACGGGTTCAGGCTCTACTTCCTCGAGACTTTCCATTACGAGTGAATTTCTGCCAATGGTTTCTCCAAAAAGTTACCGAAAATTCTTCAGTTGACAGGGAAATTTTATTCACGGACGAAGCTAGTTTTACTAAAAACAGGATCAGAAATTTTCATAATAATCATTTTTGGGCCGAGACAAATCCGCATGCAATCGTGGATTCACCAGGAGCAGTTCTCATTGAATGTATGGGCTGGAATTATTGGAGATTACCTAATTGGACCTTTTTTTTACCACGCAGATTAAATGGACATAATTATCGCCGATTTCTTGAAGATAATTTGCCAATTCTGTTTTAATGCGAAATCGCATGTGGTTTGTGCACGATGGTGCACCTGCTCATTTCAGTGCTCTGGCACGCGAATATTTAAACCAAAACATTCATAATCGCTGGATAGGTCGTCGGGGAACAGAGTCATGGCCAGCTGGATCCCCAGACTTAAAAAGTATTGATTATTTTCTTTAGGGATATCTTAAGACTTTGGTGTACAGCCAACCAGTTCTGACTGAGGAAGAATTGCGAAACCGCGTAATACTTTCCTGTGAAGCAATATGCATTACTCCAGGAATTTTCCAAAGAGTAGGCGAGTCAATGACAAGGAGCGTGCAGGAGGCGTGCAGGAGGCGGACATTTTGAACAGTTAATTTGATTTTGGTATTTTTTGTTCATAATATTTGTTTTTAAAATAAAAAAATTATTTTTGCGTACTCATTACAAAAACTAAATAATAGTTACCATAAAATTATAAAAATCTTGCCTAGATCCTTTGGTTACCAGAATTGTGGAATTAAGACTAAAAGAAAAAATCGAAAAATCGAATTATTTTCTAAATCGAAACCCGTCCGCCGGATGAAAAAAGGCAAGAGACCATTTTTATGAGAAGATAGAGGACAATAACAAAAATAATATTTATTTGGAAAAAAATACAAAGGCGTATCATTATTTTGATCAAAAATATGACACTGAAAAGTAATAAATCCCTTATCATGGAAATAATGTATTTTATGCGTACTTTGCATATACCAAAATTGAAAAAAAAGCCAAAGCGGATCTTCTGTAAATAGAATCGAAAAAATCTAATAGGTGGCTGTCACGTTTTTATTTTTTATTGCACAACTTGTGACTTTTCAGACCAAAACGACATCAAAATTTCGTTTGTATCGGACACCCGATAAGGTCAAAGGAAAAATGAAGCCGAGAGTTTCAACGCCTCGCCGCTTCACAATCTCTTTGTCTTTATCATTCATTTGATAAAATCTGAATTTTCACACATAATACCTTTTTATTTCACGTTCTCTGAACTTGCAGGGTTAGAGCTACTAGGGTAATTAATGGAAAATACATCAGTTGTTCGTACGTAATTTGTTTTTGAGGTTTCCATTGGAAATTATAATGAAACAATGAAAATATAATATAGAGAGTCACAGAAAACTATAAAAAGCCGCATGTATAAGAAAAATTAAAAATACTACAAAATATTGAATAATTTCATCTATAGCAGAATGATGAATGTATTCTTTTGAAATTTAATTCATTTGAGCCTCATGCAATATTTTGTAGAGAGGAAGTCACTAGTTAATAGTATATCCATCGTAGGTGAAAGTACAAGAAATATTTCAAGATTTCAAGATTTAAAATGTCCTTATCTCCCCTGACGATAAACAGAAATAAAAAATGTATACACTGTTGGATACGAAATTGAGATCTCTTTAAAACGAGCACCCACAACCCCTACTCCATTGATTTTTTTCCCCAAATGACATCAAGCTTGTGCCTATGACGTCATAACGAAGACAGATATCGTGAAAAGTAGTAGTTATGGTCCCATACAATTCGGTTGAATAATATTGATCCGTTTAAAATATAAACGTCCGCACAATTTTGGGGTAAAAAACACAAATCTCCGACATAATAATACTATAAAATCAGATAACTTGTCAATGTAAGATGATTCTTACCATAGAGGATTCAAACAGCATATGTCTAACGTACCTGTAACAAAAAGAACATAATGTCAGTGATTAATCAGGTGAAATTAAGTTTAAATAATATTTGTTTCAGGTAGTTTTTTGGATGAAAACGAATTCTGAATATCCATATAATTCCTTCAAATGTCATCTTCAATTGAGTTGTTTCAACCCAAATTTTTTCATTGGGATGACAATTTTTTTTCACAGAACAAATTAATTAACATTGATTTTTCCCACTCGTGAGAATCTACTACACACTCAGCGATGTTATCATCCCAAGTTTCATCTTGGGAATAAACGCCGATTCAAAAGCTCGTTCTTGCGCATTCAGATTGGGCATAAATATCATTTTAATTAACACACATGTTTATTTTACCTGTAAAGGTTTGTTCAACATGAAAAAACAAACGATGATGGTCATTATTTCTTTGATATCTGAACGTACAATCTGTACGGCTCGCTATGGATATCATGGGATAATTGAGTTTTTTGTTTCTGGTTTGTTGACTTAGTATGAGTTACTTTTTCATCGTGTCACTATTATTTTTTGTTACAAAAACAATTATTTATTGATGGACAATCAAGTAATTTCTGGGGATTGTTTTGGTTTTGTACTCCTCTATTTCATCTACAATTTGAAAAAACTCGTTCACATGTGAAAATCCATAACAAATTACTTCTTCAGTTCAACATTATATTTTTTTTCAATTTATTTTTATACTGAAATTATAAATACAATACACCAATAGACATGTTGGTTGAGTATAGAAAATTGCACAAGTAACCAGTCTTAGAAGAGAGTGAAGTAAGGTGTCCCAATAAATGTGACAAGTGAACATATTTAAAAAAAAAAGGCGAAGTACAGGTTGGAAAGATATTCTATCACTTTATAATGATACATTAATGAAAATTCAAATAATCATTGATCATAAAAAAGAAGTAATGAAACATTGTTGAAAAAGGTGAAGTACAGGTGGAATGATACATTGATGGAAAAATGAGTATCACTGTCTAGTCCGACACAAACATAATCAACTAACTGATCACGAAAAAATAAGTAATGAAACACTGATAAAAAAAGGTGAAGTCCCCGTTTGGAATGATATTAATGAAGAGGTGTTACCATTGGAATGATACATTATGAACAATTCAAAAAAAAATTGCGTATTACTGTCTAGTCTGACATGAACATGAATAACTACCCCTTGATCACAAAAAAACAAGTATGGAAACATTGATAAAAAAGGTGCAGTATAGGTGTCACAATACTTAAAAAAATTGGTTTAAAATAACATTGATACAAAAAAAAACAAGTAAGAAACATTCATGAAAAAGTACAGGTGTCACAATACTCCCGCCTTTGGAATGATACGTTATGAACAATTCTAAAAAAAATATTTTAAAGCTGTCTAGTCTGACATTAACATAAATAACTACCCCTTGATCACAAAAAACAAGTATTGAAACATTGTTATAGCTGGCATATACAGGGTGTTATGAAAACCACACACCTGACCACCAATGTTAAAGCTGGGGAGAGTTGGGGAAGTAAATACTCCATATCTGACCAACCAATGTTAAAGACCAGACTACAGGGTGTTATGACTTAACACACCACACCTGTAATACCAGACATTATTCGTTAGATTGGAAAAAACAGTATTCTGAATATAGTCGAACCGGATATGATATATGGAGCGGTCGACATATACCAATTTCCTTTCTTTCAATACCGGAACGTGGGTTGTTTATCCAGGGAGTACTACCGTTCCGAAGGATTCGAAAAACAATAATTAACCAAAAAAAATAAAAATGCACTCATAAAAATAGTAAGAATGTACATATGTATTTAATAAAATTTGACACAATGATTTCCTTCGTTCTATAGACGAATAATATGAAACAATATTCATACGACAAAAAGAGTGTAGCTTATTGACAGTTAATTTAATAATTGGCTACAAAATCAAAATAGATTTACTAAAAACAATCTTGACATCATTTGCCACAAACGGCTAGAAATAATTCTCTTTTGAGATTTTTGTTAACTTGAAACTTTGGAGATACTTTTACAGACACATGTACATTAAAAAAGGTTGGGTTTGCCATAAACATAAATACAGGAAACAAACATTGGACTCACCCTGTTTCACACCTATTCACTGGAGTAGGTTTTTTAAACGACAATTAGTTTTGATTTTATTATTATTTCGATTAATCCCGCGTCAATTGGTTATTTTATTTTATTCGCTCGGTATATTAGTATAGCGCGATATGGCTATGGTTTTTCTAAGAGATCATGAACTATGGAGTTGCGGTTTTCCCAATGACTGAGCTCGGTTCTTGAAGCGTTGACAAAAATAGGCAATTTTTTTGGAAGAACTACTGTTCACTCGTCTTTCACTTGGAGCTTCAATACTTGATTTGAATTGGTTTGCAATTGCTTAGTTTAATGTTTTCTGAAGTTCACTACATTGATTGGAACACTTCTCATCATTATTGTACGATACTGTGATTCAATGGACTTCTGAACCTCACTTTTGAGAGGAACATATTACCGTGTAACAACTATGATATGACTGGCTTTGTTACTGTTTCAACACTGAGATACAGCCTCATCTCTGAACGTACTTGCTTGACTTCTGAACACCGAATGATTGTTTTGATATGAAAACTCGCGCTTTTATAACCCGTTATCGAATCACGTGATAATTGGTCCAACCGCGACTAGCAATTATAATTATCTTTAACCATAATTAATGGTTTTGTTTGTTTCTCCACGCATGAATGAATCGCGGGCTGTTATCTATGCTGTTATTGAGTTAATTTTATTTGTCGGTCTTGAACTATCGAATTGATAGTGTTTTTCTGTGGTACAATTACCTTGAATCCGTTTTTATGATACTTCATATCGCCTGCAATGTCAACAATGTTGGGAATTATGATTGTGTAAACCAAATATATCGATCCGTGGACGTTAATAGCTGTATAAATGAAGTGTTTTATTAGGACATTTCTTAATTTCCCTTCCCATCTTGGAAGTAATGGTTTTGTTTACCTCATAATTTTGATAAATTATGGGGGTCGGCGGATGGACGAGTTATCTTACTTTTCTCTAATTTTTTCGGATAACGACTTATTTTTAACTGGAATGTGCTTATCAGCGTTTTAAGTCAAGCATGTGAAACCTATTGAACTATTCTGGTTATCAAGTTCTCTTTTAAGAATATTCGTAGGAATTCGTAGGAAAGAAAGTTTTTCTGTAATTACATGGCGTAACAACATTGATAAAAAAGGTGAAGTACAGGTGTCACAATACTACTCCTTTAGAATGATACAGTAATGAAAAAAAAAATTGTCTAGACTGAATATACAAAATAACATTGATCATAAAAAAAACAAGTAATGAAACATTGATGAAAAAGGTGAAGTACAGGTGTCACAATACTCCACCTTTTGGAAATATTAATGAAGAGGGTAAAGTACAGGTGTCACAATCTCCTCCGTTGGCAATGGTTTTTTTATTACTGTTTAGTCTGACATAAACCCATTGATAACAAAAAAAAACAAGTAATGAAACGTTGATAAAAAAGGTGAAGTACCGGTGTCACAGTACTCCCTCTTTTGGAATAATATTAATGAAGAGGGTAGAGTACAATTCCCTTTGGAATGATACATTTATGAAAAATTCCAATTTTTTTTCATATTACTATTTAGTCTGACGTAAACATAAATAACTACCAATTGATCACTTTGGAATGATACATTAATGATAAATTCAAGAAAAAATATCACTCTTGTCCGACATAAACATAATCAACTACCCATTGATCTTAAAAAATAAGAAATTGATAAAAAAAGGTGAAGTAAAGATGTCACAATACTTCCCCCTTTGGAATGATACATCAATGAAGAGGGTAAAGTACAGGTACATTCTACTACTACATTCCAAAGGGGGGAGCCCCCTCGGAATGATACATTTATGGAAAATACAAAAAAAAGTCTATCACTTTGGAATGTTACATTAATGAATAATAATAATGAATAATAAAATAATTCTAGCACTCTCTAGTCTGACATGAACATAATAACTACCCAGTGATCACAAAAAAAACAAGTAATGAATCATTGATAAAAAATGATGAAGCTTGCTTGCTTTTTTCGATTGTCTAATATGCTAATAAGATATGAAATGCATACACTTTATCCACAGCTGGTATGTTATGAACACTTTTCTTGTATTCAGGGCTTATTTTATGTTTATGACAGTTGTTGAATTTTTTTCAAATATGTTGTTCGAGAAGATATATGTATGTCAAAACTTATTTGGAAAATTCCAACGCATATGTTATCAAAAATTTCAAGATTATTCCCGGATATTCTTAAGAACTGCAAGAGCTGTATTAACACAACGTTATACCATGAAGTATGTCTACAAAATCAATATGGAGGGATATTTCCTCATTCTACATTGCATTATAATGTCACCTTCTACAGCTTTATAACATATCGACAAGTAATAACCGCCCCTTCATTGCGAGCCACAATGGAAGAACTGACAACGTCGCTTAGAAGGATATCTACGCCTTTAAATCAGTCAGTCCTTCTGAAAAAGTTGGGCTTTCAGTATTTTTGATGAATTTGGCATATCTTAAATGGTATAGACAACCTATACTCCAAACCAAAAAGTAGAACAGGAAAAAGATGGCTGAAAATTTAGCAAAAACGGAACAGGCCAAACTGAGCCACGAAGGGGAAAAAATAAGAATACAACTGGTTTTTCTTGTCAAATGGATTTGAATACATGGAGTGTGTTCGAAAAATATTTCACTGTACTTTTCAGGAAGATTTCACATGAATATTTGACAGAATGTTTATTGTCTCTTCAGAAGTAGGTGTATACAAATACAAAGAAGGCATACTATTAGAATGACATACCGTGAATAATTTCATTCAACGTATAATAATCCTTCGATAATATAAAAATAAACTACATTGTTGCGTTCATCTAGGACCCAAATAAATATAGCTCCATTCCAAAAGAAATCGTAGATATCTCAAATATTTTCAGCAGGTGATTACAAAGAAGTTTATATGTATGCAAATTTGCGACATCATATGTACCTAACCATCGAATTGTATAAATTGTAAAAAAATAAAAGTAAGGAAAAATGCTGAATCTTTGCAGTCCTATAAGTAAATAATAATAATAAGGGTCTTCTATTTTTTTTTATCATGTGTACATGATATGGAAAAGGTCAGTTTCACATGTATTGCACTAAAATAAATTACAAATAAATATGTAGATAAAAATAGAACAAGGACATAGGGAGTTTGAGAGGGTATAGGAGTGAAACTCAGAGTAAAGGGAGACGAAAAAAAATCAGGAAATTTACTTCGTTATTCTAGTGATTGGTCGTTTAAAAACTTGGATATCAGTCATTCTTTCAATTTTATTTTGAAGAGTCTAATTTTCAGATTTAACAAGCTTGATGGCAGTTTGTTAAATAATTTAATACCCATGTAATGTGGTCCTTTTTTTGATCTGGTCAGTCTGTGTGTAGGTACTTCTGATGTATATTGATTTCTGGTATTATAATTGTTGTTATTAAGGGTGTTGAAATTGAGAAGGTTGGTTTTTACATAGGTCAGAAGCTTGTATATGTATGTGCAGGGTAGAATGAGGATCTTCAACTCAATGACACTTTCCCTGCATATTTCTCTCCTCTTTATCCCTGCCATTATTATGACAATTTTTTCTTGAAACTCTTGTGGTGTTTGGAGGTGCAGCCCAAGCGACAATACCGTATGAGATTAGTGAGTGGAACTGGGAGTGGTATTATAACAGCAGCGCATTTTTATCAACAATATTGCGTAATTGGTAAATACAGAAAACAGCAGGTGTAATTTTTTGCATAATTCATCAATGTGGTTGTCCCATTTGCAGTTCTCACTGATTATGACACCTAATAATTTAGTACTGTAACGAACCTAGGCCGGACCTGTCGCCTCACATGTTGCCATCGACAGCGATGAGATCATCCCCGGAGATATTCGAGAACCATCCAGTCGCTTTTCCGCGGAGAGCAACGGTCGATATTGGAAACGATTGGAACATGCTGGATCGCCAACTGCCGGAATTCGAAAGATCGGGAATTCTGTGACGGAGATAAATAGACAGCCCTCAAGTCTCACGGACAGTCTGAACGAGCCCATACCATCGAGCTATACAGTGGCGTAGTAATATAAATTAAGTTGTAGATTAAGTGTGAAATAAATTACGTTACAATTGGTGTCGGAAGTGAGATTTTGAAAATAAACAAGTGATCGTGGAGTGGATAGTCAGAAAAATAAATTGATAGACCTTTCTGTACGCCCAAAATAGACAGTGGCCCGGTTTTCGCGAAGTGGACAATTGTGCGTGGGAATATAAACTGATACGCTGTTGCGTGAAACAGAAAATAGACAGTGGCCCGGTTTTCGCGAAGTGGACAATTGTGGGGGAATATAACTGATACACTCTTCGCTGAAACAATAGACTGGTGGCCCGTGGAAAAGATTCGCGAAGTGAATTTTTAACAAACTGATAACTTTTCGTGTAAAACAGACTGATACCTCGTCAAAGACAAAATGTGTTCAAGAAAAGTAGCCTTGCGGATTTGAAGGTAGCGGAATTGAAACAGGAATTGGAGGAAAGGGAACTGGAAACAAAGGTAAAAAGCAAGTACTCCAGGAAAGACTTGCAGAAGGATCTTATACAAGAAGGTGGGGACCCGAAACATTTTTATTCGAAGTTCCCGGAAGTGATTTAAGTTTGGTAATGAATAAACTCGAAGAAACTACTAAATCCGTGAAAGAAGAACGCAACAAAATTCTAGAAATCTGGAAGAGAAGCTTTAGAAATCTGGAAGAGAAGCTTCAAGAAAATTCTAGAAATCTGGGAAAAGAAGCTTCTGAAAATCAAGAAGCCTGGAAGAAAATCTAGAAATCTGGAAGAGAAGCTTCTAGAAAATTCAAGAAGCCTGGAAGAGAAGTTCCTGGAAAACAAGAAGGCCTAAAAAAAGAATTGTGTGGTGTGGCTAATTCCTAGAAGAAAGAATGGGAACCGTTGAGACAGAGATAGATAAAATTAGGAGCAAATGAACACGGAGGTAGATAAAATCAAAGATGGGGTCGAGACAGAGATGGACAAGATGAAGGAAATAATCAGCGATGGAATCAAAGACGGAATCGAG
>JAFIRS010007398.1:0-25418 GCA_018342105.1 Gonioctena quinquepunctata | reverse complement strand
AACATTTCCAACCCGTAATTCCAGAAAACCCTGTTACTAACGAAGGCAACACCATTAGTGAAAATTCAATCAACCAAAGGAGGGGAAAAATAAAAAGGATCAGAACTACGGACAGTGATTTCTTCAGGGTATTCCCCCCTACAATCCAAAGACCGGATGTTACAAAAAAGAGTTGAAGATTTTCCCACCATTTCAACCAGAAAACATTTCGACACCGAATTTGATAGAACTTTCGATATGGAGTATATTTTCGCCGGGAGGGGAGAACGTATGAGTTGTTCATGGGGGATGAAAATTTTCGAAAGAGAAGAACGAAATTTATTGATGGAAAAAATACCAAAAAAAGCAAATTAATAAAGATAAAAGAAAAGTATTTGGAAAAATTAAAAAATATGAAAGAAGCTATTGAACATTTGGATAAGTCCGTAGTAGTGGCATAAAAAATAAAGAATATCAATATGGATGATATATGAAAAATAAATAATGAAAAATGTTTAAAAGCTTTTGATATTCATTAATAAATGAAATCAACACGAAATGGAGTTTCATTTCTAAACCTCCCAAATTCAGTAATTTGATATAAAAATTATATATAGTGAGATATTTCAAGAGTGTGCAAAGTGAAGTTAAATTCGAATATTCACAAACAAGTGATAGAAAAGTATACCCATTTGATCAAAAGTTGTGAGAAAGAGTGAAAAGTATATATTCCCACCGAAGTTAAGAGATTTCGAAGAGAGAATTGAACAATTAAAAAAAAAACGAAAACAAAAAAACTTTTGAATGCGAAAAAAAATTTAGATTTATTGAAAATATCGAGAGGGCTTTGCAAAACATCGACAAATCTATCGCAATTGCTTCCGAAATAGAAAATATCAATATGAATTGAGCAATGTTTGCCACAACCCTTCCGATAGATATGAATGAAAAAGAAGTGTTTTATTTAAAAAACCTTTGGAGTAGGTACGTTATATAAATTTATTTGTGAGGTGATCCAAGAATGTTTGTATGAGCAGAATATTACCAAACTAATGATGAAAATGAAACTTATATTATCAAAGGTTATATAATAGAATGATGTATTTGGAGAATAAATACTAAATACAACCCTGTACAATATGTCACGTAGAAGTCGTTATAAAAAATTCAATGAATCAAAATTGAAAAGTTGTTCTGTTTTTGTGAATATGCCTATGTATGTAAAACCAATTCACTTTTCATTTCTAAACCTTCCCGATTTCAAGAAATAGTAAACCTATCTTATGTGTTTGGTTGTCAGACTATAAAATATTCAAATTGTGAAAAGTGAAGTGAAAAGTATTGTGAATTCATCACAGTATATCATCATATTTTTCCATAACCCGAAAACGATGTGTTTGTTTTTTACCCAATAATACATGAGTATGAAAATTCATAAAATTGTTAGAGTCCACAGTCGCTTATTTTTTCACCCGATCAACATTAACAGGTTGAGTGGTCGGTATATATTCCCATGTAGAAAATTATAATAGTAAAAGTGTTGACAAAATGTTAGGACTTTTGCAGTGATTGAGACATAAGTTGTGGAAATGTTTCCTCAATTAAGGAATGAAACTCAAAGCTAAAAACTCACAATTGTCTGAATAATCCATTGAACAACACCAACAATTCGAGAACAAGTCACAATGTAAACCACAGAAAAATTAACTATAGACACACATTGTAGAATAATGGAAAGAGGTTGAATTCGATCTTGACCTGCGTTCAAAACAGACTGGCTAACGAAACGAGGTCATTAACTCGGATAAAAGCTGTTAACCTTCATTAATTATAACAAAAATGAGAATTTGTTATTCGTTGACCATACCTGATTACGGTGAAAGTTATTTTATATGAATTAAAAGAATTCCTATTGGATTTTTACCGATGTAGCGATCGAGACATGTTGATATACAGGGTTTCAACTAATAAAATTTGTTCTGCCTTTGTTTTCATCATCGGTGTTTATTAATATAATATATACATATTTAGAACTCAACAACTAGCGACATGGTAGTGGTAATTCGAAAGGAATATTCTTATCGGATTTGTATCAATTTGATATCATGGAGAATCTGATAGATAGAGTTATGGTTAAGGTTTCCTACTATTCTACAATACTGTCTGATTGGATGTTGAATATATATATCAGTTTGAAAAACATGTTTTATCGATCGATAAATTTTGATATAGAGGGTGTTGACTAATGAATTTTTTTTTCATCATCGGTGTTTATATTATATACATATTTAGAACTCCAATTTCTTGGAGATTCCAGTAATGGTAGTCGTAGAGTTTCCTGAGCTGATATGTTTATACTAGAGAGGTGTCCTTTATCTAATATGCGATACGAACATACTAATTTAAGTACTCAAAATCCCGGGAAATACAGTGCAAGCTCTAGACTAAAGTTATATCATGTAAAATATGAAAACTGAGTGAAACCAGTGGATGAGAGTTGAGGGTATTGGGTAAGTGAATTATTTTTCTGGAACTTATGTTTTGGGGGTCATTTTATTGAAAATGAATGTTATATTGGCGTTTTTGCATACCTATATCTCCATAGTTCATGCTCATATTATATCTCTGTAATCTTGATTTCCCTTTAGTCTTATATTGAGTTTTATTGTAAGATTATTCTATCACATAATAGTAGTATGTCTGAATCGATACAAAACAGTTGGTTTCCATTCTCATCTTAGCTTGTAAACTCTGTTGTCATAATTTTGTTTTCCACACATGGTAAAAGGACTTTCAGTATTTTACTTATATGTAATCATTTTTTTAAATAATTATACTGCTTATGATTCCGAGTGAATTATTCTCATAGAGTAATATTCCTAGATAAAATATCTTTACTCGCCAAGTGTAGAGAAAAGGATATTTTTCGGATCCGCTCGAAGAAAATCTCGGTTCAATTATTTTCCAAATAATTGATGCTCACTACACGTTAAAGTAGTTTCTTTGACGAGCAACCTTACAAAAAGGATTAATCTAAACGGGAAACCTATTTTAGAGACGTTCTTAGCGTTGATGGTTGGTTGTTGTGAGTTTTTCCATAATAGACCAGTGGCAGGTCTGAAGTGGGGTATTCGCTTATCCAGCAATATTCAGCGGCGTAACAGTGGTGTCAGATGTGTGGTATTAATTTAGAGTATATGAACGCATATATGATATTTTCCACAGAGAAAAGGGTGTCAAACTAGAATTGAATTTAATATTTTTTTTAAATATAGAACTGTTTTATACGAATAATAAATACCAGTCTAAAAGGAATAATTTGAACAAAACAAAAAAAAATAAAAAAACGAATGTAAAATTAGGGACATATTTTTTGTGTAATATCGTTGTTTTTTTGTTTTATGAAACACGATAGTGGAAAAATATATATAGAGATAAAAGTGTTTATACCGAACAAATCACAGAACTCAATATCAGAAAACAAGGAAAAGATTATTTTGTAAAGAAAACTGAAGGTTTCTCAATATGACTCCTCCAACGGGACCTTCGTCAACAACATCTCCTATCGTGCAAGTTCTTCCTAATCCAGAATTGACAATAGCCATTACGTTAGATAATACCATAATGGGCAGTCGAACATCAAAGATTTCATTAGAATAATTGAAGATACAGCTGCTCTAGCTGGATGGACAGAATAACAAATAGTATCCATCGTTCCATTGAAACTAAGAGGCATTGCCGAACACCTAATAGACGCAGGCAATCAATTAAGAAATACAGTGGTATGGAACGAGTTGAAAAAAGGATTACAGGAGCATGTGTATCATTAGTTTCCGCAACGTGAAAATGCAAAACACTATTAGATATGGTGACTCTGGACTTCCTCACACGTCCTCGAGTTTTACGTTCCACCGGACTTCAGTGGCGACCTGAACGTGGTTATATCACAAAATTTAGTTCGAGTCTTTGTTTTAATTTTACAAAGATTTGTATTAATATCCACCAATAACAATTGATGGTGTTCCTGAACTAATTAAAATTCACATCATTTTTGGTTGACCCTACCGAGCCCGAAGGATTAGTCAAAATAATTCCCCAGGGAAGGACTATTCATTATTCTCTATAAATGGGTTGATGAAAGTGTGATTATCACTCAGTTCCTGGTGAATCTTCAGTGAATGTGTATCATTAGATTTGAAAATGCAAAACAGTATTATTACAGACAGTGACTTTGGACTCCTCACCCGTCCTCGAATTTCTACATTCCACCGGACTTCAGTGGCGACCTGAACCCGTTTGATAATGTGAGTATTCCTCTGTCTCGGGCTCTGCTTCGATAAATGAATACGAGAATGACTCGCAGTTAACCACAACCGTAGACACATACGAGCACGTGAGCAGGGCTTAGATTGAATTCCTCGAGGACTTTCTGGCATTACCCCACAACAGGCCCCAACACCCTCTCCTCGACATTTGGAACCTGACATTTACAGTATCTATCCCTGATGAGGATGCATTCTTTGAACGAATAATTAGAGATCTTCGTCGAGTAATGGGTCCAGATATTGCTGTTAGGTTTCATGGTAAACCAGGTATTCTATCCAAGGAACTTGCTGTGATGGTCACGGTAAGATGTACCACCATTTACTTCGGCTGCCAGTGCTGTTCGAGATGTTGTCCTCTGGGACAAATGTATGGTGGGGCATCTTTATGACAATCATCATGGTCTGGCCTACATTGAGAGTGGTAAGGAATATGAAGACCTTTTCAAAATTCGGGAACATCGACATTGCCCATGTGAAGGGATATAAAAAAGATTTCCTGGATAAACTGCTTCAGGAGTCCGATGCATCACAACAGTAATAAACATGGAAGAGAAGCATGAGTGGGGTGTTCCCAAACTAGAGACAGGCTGTCTCTATCATTATGGGAATTTTTCCTGTAACAGGAAAAATGGCTACACCATCTTGATGTTTTTGAAAAATAAACTATCATAGCTTTCATCATGACTTTTATTTACATTCTATTTCGACATATAGTACAATAACTTATCTTTTTCCATATAAAGTGTATAATGGCAAACAAAACCCAGGTTGAAACATATGCAAATACATCCAGTGTAGTGTGGTTGGATTTTGAATAATTTGCCACTCCATATCCTCATGTGAAGACCACAAGGGAAGAATGGTGTTTCTCCCTTTTACCTGACAATTGAGATGCGAACGCTATTGGTTGCCTTTTATCGTTACTATTGAGGGGTCACATCATCACAGGGGTAAAACAATGTTGTCGGGATAAATTACACGAAGAAAATGTCTCATACTGGGGAAGAACGATTCCATACCGCGCGCCCGGGGAAAAATGGTTCCGGGCTTTCCGAACGTCTCAGTCAGTGGTTTCTGTTGTTTACATTACGGTCTACTGCTATACTTTTTTCTGTTTTATCAGTTTCGAACGCTGTTATGAGTTCATTGAGTGAAGAAGAGGCGGACAATGTTAGGAGTGTGGAGTGTTGTGCGTCGAAAAAACGGAAAACAACGGGAAGAATGACTGAAGTCTCCAAAAAGTTGGGAGCGTCTAGCAATGCTCTGGGTCCGAATTGCCAATGTAAACAGTACCAGTGCTTCAAATTAGTTCCTGGTGCCAAAAAAACTCGCATTTCACGTGAATTCAACCAACCTGCTGATCACAACAAACAAAGTATGTACTTGGGCGGTCTCATTACAGTTCCACCTGTTTTTCGCCGAGGTTCTAGAGGAGCTAGCGATAATGAATCTCTTTCACACAGTGCATCCTACTCCTACATAGTTCGAGTTCGCAATGGAAGAGGTCGTTTACTTGATTAACCTATTAGTTGGAAGGCTTTTGCTTCACTTTATGGAGTTTCTTTGGGTCGAGTTCAGCTTATTCGAGAATCACTGCTATGATAGGGGTAGCTCCAATTGACAAAAGGAGGACCCACAAGAATCGACCTCACAAACTTTCAGACGAAACACTCAATAAAATTTTGGCATTTATACGCTCTCTGAAAGGTAGGAAGTCCCACTATTCGATCAAAAAGACAAGGAAAATTTACTTGGACGCGGAGCTAAATATTGCTAAATTACATAGAGTACTCAGACGGTAACCCCAACAACAATGTCTCGTACGACAAATTCCGTGAGATATTTGGAACGAAATTCAATATTTCTTTCGGATACCCATATAAGGATACGTGTGCAATGTGCGATAGGATGAATGTTGAAATTTCAAACCTGAAACAACAACTTTGGAAGCCTTGGACGACCGTAAAAGCAGATATCTTAAAACAGTTGAAATTGATAGAAACCCAAGAAACTTCACATTTGAAGAGGAGGAACAATTGTATTCCCTGGAAAAGAAGCTACAACGACTTGCCATGAAGAATAAACATATTGAGTCCATTGCTATTGATTACCAGAAAACCTTCCAACTCCAAACATTACGTGCAATGACGTTTACTACAAACGTCAATTGAACTTCAGGGAGTTTCAATGTCCATAAATTGTCTAAGTCTCAAGCAGTGTTCTTTACTTATGACGAACCGTAGCGGAAAAAGGATGCGACGATGTAGCTTCTATGGTTTACCACTTCGTATACAAGATTTTGGCCCAGAAGTTCGAGAGCTCCATATTTTTTGTGATTCTTGTTCCGGACAAAACAAAAATTATACGATGGTGAGGTTATTTTACCATCTCGTAAATGAGGCGCACCGCCTTGATCAAGTAACTATTTACTTCCCCATAAGGGGACACTCGTATCAAAATGCGACATAGATATGTCCCTAATCAATAAAAAGGCTTATACAGAAGTACCCGATTGGCGCGAGGTTATTCGCGAAAGCAGGGTTAAACCTACTCCATTTACAGTAATTGACTGTGGCCGAAAATTAGAATTTGTAAGCTGGAGAGCACCTATCTGGATATTAAAAAAAAATGTCCGTTTCCAACTAGGCCTATTAGACTCAGGTAGATATGTATAGTCAGTCTGAGCGCAGTTCCATCTGCGCTCAGAGTGACATAGCTCCACACGCTCCCGCCACATGGCACCGCCACTGGTTTAGGGCACTGAGGTCTGAGACAGCTGGGAACGGGGGATCGTTTTGGGGGACTCAACCATATATAGAAAAAAAAACATGGCTGCCGCTAGGAGAAAAAAAAAACATGGTCGCCTATCATTGGAAAAAAACATGGCGGTTGTAGGTTGGGAATTTCAAGATGTCCGTTATATGGGGGGCCTGGGGGTGTTTATCAACATCGGTAGACTACCACGGAGGTCTGAGACAGGTTGGAGATATCTGAGGCATTATGGGGCCCCAGCCATGTATAGAAAAAATATGGCGGTTGTAGGTTAAGAATTTCAAGATGTCCGTTAGGGGTAACGACTGGGTTCTTCAGCGGTATCGGGAGTCTCTCACGGAGGTCTGAGATGTATGAGAACGTTAAAGGGGTCCCATCATTCATAGGAAAAAAATATGGCGGTTGTAGGTTAGGAATTTCAAGATGTCCGTTATATGGGGCTGACTCTCTTGGGGTGGTTATCGGTATAGGGAGACTCTTACGGAGGTTTGAGATATTGTGGAAGCCGCATTGGGGGCCCAATAATTCGTAGAAAAAAATATAGCGGTTGTAGGTCAGGTGTGAAAAACTATGTTATGGGGCCGACCGCCTAGAATGTTTAACGGTCTCGGTTGACTACTACGGAGCTCTGAGATATGTGAGGTTATCGTGTGAGAAAGCCGCATTGCGGTCCAATCATCCATAGAAAATTACCGTTTGAGGTTAATAATTCCACTAATGTTCAATATTGGAAGACCGACCCCGCCTGAGGGTGTTCAACGGTCTCTGGAGCATGCCACTGAGGTCTGAGACAGCTGGCGTACGTTATGAAGGTATGGGGGGCCGTATTGGAGCTCGTAGTCATAGAGAATAAAAAAGTATGATGGGTTTAGGTTGAGAATTTCAATATATCCGTTATGGGGGGACCGACCTCCTACTAGAACCTTCAGAGGTCTCTGGATATTATCATTGAGTTTTTCAAAAGCCTAACATTTTATAGAATAAAAAAATGTATTGTGCACCACTGAATTCAGATCTGAATGAGAAATTAGTCTTCCGAGAAATAAAAATTCATTGACCACGCACATTGCAGATATATTGGATATAGCAAAAGATTCATGAATCATCGTACAGGGTAATGATATTCAAGTATGATCCCTAACTATCCTTTCAGCCTCCTCATCATGGATTGTTCAGAGTATGCCGCATTCGTTATCAAAAGGGGAGATGTAGAAATTCAAATCAAAACAAATAATATTTTTTTCATATCTGCATTTTTTTATTGGAACGGATGACCGCGCGACTGCTCTCCCGCTAAAATTTCATTTCAAAATGTGGTGTTGCTACGGTATGATATTACTAAAGTGTCGATGAGTTTTTGAGTTATAATTAATAATTTTTCAGCTCATCTAGTTGAAAGCTACGAATTCCACATGGCGAATGTGGGATCGAGATTCGTAGTCCATCCCAAATGGATGGATAAAATATTCATTGTAATAAAAATTGGTGAGTGGTAGAAAAAAGTGAATATGTGTCATTTTAATTGGTTATTTTTTTTCCAATTACAGAAGATAGACTCAGAATGGATAGGGGTAGACACCCCTGTTCGATGTTGGGTATGAAAAATCTAAACTACAAATTCTTTCATAATATTAATTGAGCTTTATTTTTTCTATTTCAGTTGTGCGAGATAATTTAAATAATTTATTATATATTATATATATATATATATATATATATATATATATAATATATAATGCATAAAAAAATATATATTATTTTTAATGAAAAAATTGTTTTACCTCACCAACACACAACATACAATTATTCAATGCAACAATTTCTTTGAATTAATACATCCTTCAAATAGAATTATTTTCATATAAAATTATTCCTAATTCTTATTGATTGATTGTTGAAGAATAATTTCAGATTGATTTTTAAGAACAGTCTGACAGACAGACATACAGAGCAGACATTAAAGTGACTTAATATTACATTTTCATTCCGTTCTGAGCTATGTTCAAAGATTTCAAATTTCTATTTCATAGAGAAGTTAGTCTGAAATGTATTGCTCTCTACTATTATAAGTATATAGGCAAACTAACGACAGACGTACAAGAATGCCAATTATATTACATTTTCATTCAGTTCTGGGTTATGTTTAAAGTTTCAAGTCTCTAGCTCATCGGAAAGTTATTCTGAAATTTATTGCTTCTTACTATTATTATTATTATTATAACAGACAAACAAACAAACAGACGAACAAGAAAGCGAATTAATATTGCATTTCCATTTAGTTCTGAGCTACAAAACACAATATGAATAACTACCTGTATACGCTTTCCTTCCATCAGCTGTCTATACCAAATAATTTCAATATCGGAATTTGAAACCGATGCTTTTTTTTCGTTCAAGGTTGGGAATCTCCTTATCATATAAATATCACATGATGCTTGAGTTCCATTTGCACATATCGCGAAAAAACAAACAAACAATTGATGTTAACTTTGATTGATTGAATATTTTACACTCGCAAAATATGCATTGAGATTTTACAGCGTGAACCAAAAGAAATAATAATTTCCAAATGAAAAAATTTATATTGTCTGTGTATTCACTGTCAGAAACAAATATGAATCCATTGAAAATAGGCTAATAATTTCCACTGTTGGATATATCGCATTTTGTTCATTGAAGAACTAGTCAATATTTCCGTATGCTTATCGATAAGTTGGAACCATTCTGACGAGCCAGCCAACCATACAGGTTTAAACTTGTTTGGTTTAGGCACACCTGTTTGTGAGTGCATATGACGTCATCAAGAGCTATTGCATTATATTGCGCAATGTTACATCAGTTCCAAGAATTCTGCTGTTGTCATCAGTTTTTAAATTACGCAGTAGAGAATAGGTTTACTTGACATAGGCGTCAGACTCATTCTTTTGCTATCCTTTGAACTCAAAGCATCGTTCTGTTCAGTGCTCCCGCTCTCCGAGTTTGTGTTTGTGTGTGCATCTACCAAACCAAACATCTAAAAACGTAAGTTTATTTCATTTTATTTTTTGCATTTGATTTTCCAAATTTTGCTTCAAAGGAATATTTTTTTCAAAACTTTTTTTTGTAGCCAAAAGGACACTTGAGTTTTTTTGTTTCAAACATTTTTTTTCATATATCGAGGGTGAGGATTTTTCTATTTGTTTACGGGGGGACTTTTTTTTCAAACTTTTTTCCAAATGAGTGGTATTTTTTTCTTCACATTTTGAACGGGTTAACTTGTTTTCTTTATTCAAAAATGTATCTAAACAGAGCAGATTTTATTTTTTCAAATATTTCTAAGACAGAGTTTTTTCAAAGTTTTTCCTAATAAAGTGCTCAAAGACAGAGCTTGGGGATAGTATGGTTGGTTTTTTTCAAACTTCACATGTAAAATTAGAGCGAGATTCACGGGTTTTTCGTAAATCGAGGTGATATTTTCAGCATTCTCGTATATACCGGGTGACATAGCAAACTTTTCAATTCACATGCAAATTTTTTTCAAACTTTTCGTGAACTGGATGGATTGTTTTGCCAACTTTCTCATATACCGGGTGTCACTTTGATTATTTTTCAGCTTTCTCGTATATATCGGGTGACACTTTGAAATTATTTTTCAGCTTTCTCGTTTATACAGGGGGTGATATATCCAAACTTTTCAATTCACATGCAATTTTTTCTTCAAACTTTTCGTGAACTGAACGAATTATTTCTAAACATTTCTCATATATAGGGTGGCACTTTGAACTTATATTTTCAGCTTTCTCGTATATATCGGGTGACACTTTGAAATTATTTTTCAGCTTTCTCGTTTATACAGGGGGTGATATATCCAAACTTTTCAATTCACATGCAAAATTTTTTCTTTAAACTTTTCGTACAAATTTCAAAATTATGATTTATTTTTGGTTGATTTAAATAATTTTTTAGCTAATTCTTTTCTTTTTAATTCACATGCTATTTTTTTCAAACTTTTCGTATATCAAGGGTGTGGACTACAACTTTTTTTTGTATACAGAGTGATTTTTGTTTTGTTTTTAAATGTTCTCTATATGGGGTGGAAAACTATGATTTTTTTTTCAAGTTTTGAAGTATTGTTAATTTATTATCGATAAATATTGCAGATATCGACACCGTGGTGAGCTCTTTCCACATAGAAAAGGAAGCTTTATCAACATTGACGCTGCACAAGTCTATGCGAGTTCCAGACTAGTGTCTATTACATACTCATGAAGCCATCCACGACAGCTTAGGTAGCAAGCAGTCTTCGAGTTCATCAAAGAATCGAGGTGAGATTCCATATATAGTATTAGATTAATATAATTATCATCATCAATTTCGGTTGATAACATTTTTCATTTCTTTTACACAACATGACGACAGACAAACATCACGTTCCATTTTATTGACTCAGAATAGAGTGGTGGTGGTGGGGGAAGAGGTAATTTTTTTATAACTTAATGATCACTGACGTGCACCGTCATTTGTGTCTTGACTGTTGAGAGAGAAACATCTGTGTTTAGAGAGAGAGAGAGAGAACCAACTATAAAATATATTTTCCTTAGAGTCTCCTCAAGCAGTAAAGTGTGAGTATTTCTAGCGTTCCATTACCAATCATTCGATTTATATCATTCTTTTTTATATCATTTATTATTATTATCATTATTATCAACATTCAATCATTTTGTTATTATTATTTTCGGTTGAGGGTAGGAAGTGGAGGGGATAATTTTTCTATAACTTAATGATCACTGACGTGCAACGTCATTCGTACTCTGACTTTCGTAAGAGCAAGACGTGTCTCTTTCGTTCTCTCCTAGTTAGATTATTGAGGGTTTCCAGACGGAAAAATATGTAAGTAATTAAAGTGTTCTACTTTACCGACTGTACGCTATTTTTTATAATTCTTTTTTATAACATTCGAGTATTTTATTATTATCAACATTTTTCATTTCTTTTACACAACATGACGACAGACAGACATCACGTTCCATTTTATTGACTCAGAATAAAGTGGTGGTGGTGGTGGGGGAAGAGGTAATTTTTCTATAACTTAATGATCACTGACGTGCACTGTCATTTGTGTCTTGACAGTTGTGAGAGAAACATATGTGTTTAGAGAGAGAACTAGCTAAAAAATATATTTCCTCAGAGTCTCCTCAAGCAGTAAAGTGTGAGTATTTTTAGCGTTCCATTACCAATCATTCGATTTATATCATTCTTTTTTATATCATTTATTATTATTATTATCAACATTCAATCATTTTATTATTATTATTATTTTCGGTTGAGGGTAGGAAGTGGTGGGGGTAATTTTTCTATAACTTAATGATCGCGGGAGAGCAGTGTCATTTGTACTCTGACTTTCGTAAGAGCAAGACGTGTCTCTTTCGTTCTCTCCTAGTTAGATTATTGAGGGTTTCCAGACGGAAAAATATGTGAGTAAATCAAAAGTTGTCAATTCAGAGTTCCAAAAAATCTTTCTTTTTCGAATGATTGAGAGTTCTTCGAAATTCATATTTTTTCGTTATACTTATAGATTTTTTTACAGATATAAAAAGTGCAGCCCAGCCAATCTATACAATTTCATTAGTGCTGCCGCAATACACAGTTTGGGAGACGTCGAACTGAGCTGTTCAACTGTCCACGAGTTCAAACCTCGAGAATATTCGATTATCATAAAACCATCCACGACGAAGATCCAATTCATCAAAAACTAAGACCATTCATCATCAGCATCAACAAAAACTAAGGCCCATCCACCACGACGACGACGACAACTGGGACGGCTGTATTCGATTCCATTAAATCAAGGTGAGAGAGAGAGAAAAAACTATTGTATTTTGTTTGTGAAAAAGCATTCACTCTTCTCGTTTTTTTTAAATAACCATGAATTCTGAACAAATTGCCGCTCTCAGCGATGAGATGATTATTAAATACAGGGAGGCTCAAAAACTTCTCAAACAAAAATCCAGTCCAATGGAACGCGAAACTTGGCTAAAACATTTGAAACGTAGTATTCGGCTATGTAATAAGGGCATCAAAATTTCAGCCAACAGTTCCATTGGGTCACTGCGGAAATTGGTGACAAATTTGGGGCATTTAAAAACATGCCGTAATTTCATTAAAAATTTAGGGGTGGAGGGTCAGGGGTTGGCCGCCAGAAAAAATCTAAAAAGTCGAGTCATTTGGGAAGATTTAAAATCGACGTTCCGGGGACGAGTTCGTACCGGGGTAATCATAAATTTGACACATAAAGATACCATTCAATTTTTCAAAGACGCCTTCAGCCTTTTCAAACGTAGAATCAATAACATGTTGAAAAAATTCCCCATGCTGAAGGTGAATACATGTTTTTGCGGGGAATTCGTCAAAATGGGCTTGGATGAGGAAAAACTCGATTTAAAATATCTCAATACTAAAAACGAAGTGATTGATAGGGGAACAGATTTACAGAGGTGGTTCCAGGAATTTGTTGTAGATCAATTGGGGCATAAATTGGAGGAATTTTGTGGGAAAGAAAGCGGGTGGGCATTACAAAAAATCATAAATCTGGAAGTAAATATCAATCAATCAGGTTTGGGCAGAGGGGGTTCTTCTTTCATCGAACTTCCACAAGCTATAATGAAAAAACGTGCCTGTATTAACGTGCGAAATACCGACGACAACAATTGTTTCGTATGGGCAGTCGTGTCAGCTTTGTATCCTGTAGAAAAAGATGCACAGCGTACATCAAAATACCCTCATTGGTCTACCGTACTGAATATGGAGGGGTTGGAATTTCCCATAACTCTCAGCCAAAATTCAAAAAACTTAACGGTATTTCGGTGAATGTTTATATTTTGGAGTTGGTTAAATCATCAGCGAAAAACGATGACGATGACGGACACACATTTTTCACAACTGTACCGACGAAACTTACAAAAGAAAAATTGGCTCGACATGTCAACCTTCTCATGATTCAAAATAAATATTCAGTTAAATTGAATGATTACGAGGCACCGCCGGAAATTGACGAAGACGAACAGACAGACCTTGAATTCCATTATGGCTGGATTAAAGATCTTCCCGATTGGTTAGCTCACAAATAAGTAAGAATGGTCATAAAAATTCATTTGCGACAGATGTTTAAATTATTTTGTAGTCAGGAGAAATTAGACAATCATACTGTTGATTGTGAAAAAGCTAATCATTACAAAATTTCCTTCCCAAAATATGACCATGTCGAGTTCAAGGACTTTGTACACAAAGAAATGGTTCCATTTGTGATATATGCCGATTTTGAATCGATTTTGGAACCGTTCACTGATGATGAAACCAAGTCCAAAACGGCGAAATACCAAAAACATATTCCCTATAGCGCAGGCTTATATTTTAAATGCAATTATGATGACACTCTGTCATATTACGATAGCCATCGAGGTTTGGATTCGATGGAATGGTTCGCGGAACAATTGAAAGCCATAGCCCAATTCGTGAGGGAAAAATTAAAAAATCGTCCCCATGTCTGTCAATCCCATTCGTACAGATTCCATATCCCATATTTGCGAGAAACCTATTGAAAAAGACCAAAAAATTGTAGCCGACCATAATCATTTCACAAGTGCATTTGGAGGTTGGGCCCATAATGCCCCATGCAACATCAACTAGCAAAAATCCTTTGTGATTCCTATTGTTTTCCATAATCTTAGCGGCTACGACAGTCATTTCATTATTCGAAATATTGCGAAACGAGGTAGGGTGAGTCTTCTTCCAATAAACAAAGAGAAATATATATCTTTCACACAATACGACGAACAGACAGACATTAAATTGGCGCAAGCCTGGATGAGTTAGTGCGCACGCTCAGAGTGGAAGATCTCTGTAATACAAAGCGCGAATTTCAAAATTTAAACGATGAACAATTTTCATTAATCACGCGCAAAGGGGTATTCCCCTACGATTTTGTGGATTCCATGGAGGAACTCGAGATAACAGCGTTGCCAGATATCGATAAATTCCACAATCAACTGAACGATTGCGATATCTCCGAGCATGAATACCAACATGCCCAGAAGGTGTGGCAATCGTTCGATTTGGCAACACTGGGCGACTACTCTGACTTATACATGAAAACCGATATTTTATTGCTATGTGACGTCTTTGAAAATTTCCGACAATTGGGTCACGACACTCATGGACTCGACCCCGCTTGGTACTATACCATGCCTGGCTATTCGTGGTCATGTATGTTAAAGTACACAAAGTACAAGCTGTAGATTATCAAAGATGTCGACATGCTTTTGTTTGTGGAAAAAGGGATTCGGGGCGGTATAAGTCAGTGTTGTAACCGATTCTCTCAAGCGAATAATAAATATATGGGGGAGAGGTATGATCCTCAACAACCCTCCAAATATTTATTATACTTGGACGTGAATAATCTCTATGGATGGGCTATGAGGGAGTATCTACCCTCTGGAGGGTTCAAATGGGTCGAAGATGTCGATAATTCGAACGTTCTGGAGGTGTCGGATACCTCTGATACAGGCTATATCCTTGAAGTCGATTTGGAATACCCTGAAGGAATACATGACGAACATAAAGATTTTCCACTTTGTGCGGAACATCGAACTGTTCCAGGTTCAAAATTACCCAAATTATTGACCACCCTGTACAACAAAGAAAACTATGTCGTACATTATCGAATATTGAAACAAGCTTTAGAAAACGGTCTTATTCTCAGAAAAGTTCACAGAGTGTTGCAGTTCAAACAATCGGCATGGCTGCAACCCTACATTGAATTAAATACAAAATTACGCGCCCAAGCTACAACCACATTCGGAAAAAACAACTATAAATTGGCTATAAACAGTATTTTCGGAAAGACCATGGAAAACATTAGGAAGCACAGAGTGGTGAAAATGGTCAATAAATGGGAGGGTAGGTATGGGGCGAAAAATCTAATAAGTAACCCGAAATTCCACAATCGAACCATCTTCGATGAAAACTTGATGGCTATCGAAATGAACAAGTCTGAACTGCTATTCAATAAACCCCTCTATATCGGTATGGCTATTCTGGATATTTCCAAAATTTGCGTCTACGATTTTCACTATAAATTCATGTTGAAAAAATTCGAGACCAATCAGTGTAAGTTGATGTACACGGATACGGATTCTCTCATATACGAAATCAAATGCGATGATGTGTATAGAGATTTAATCGGGGAGAACTTGGAAAAATTCGATACGAGCGACTACCCATGCGAAAACTCGTACGGTATTCCGCAGGTAAACGAAAACATTCCAGGTTTGATGAAAGATGAAGCGAACGGATGTATAATGACAGATTTCGTCGGACTCCGTTCAAAATTATACACAAAATTCAGGGAGAAAAATGTGTTAAAAAAATCCAAAGGAGTCCGATACAATGTTGTGGAAAATAAAATTTCCTTCGAAGACTATGTCGATTGTCTTAGAGATCAGAGGGAAAAATCGACTAGTCAACGATGCATCCGTTCATATGCCCATAATGTTTTTAGTATTGAACAAAACAAAATCGCTCTAAGTCCATTCGACGATAAAAGAACACTCATCCCCGGATCGGACGATACACTTGCTTGGGGTCATTATAGCATAATGGATGAATAGTCAACCTCCACCCCAACCAACTTGTATTTAATAATCTTTCTCCAAATTTCCATTTATTGTGTTAGCGTGATAACCGAAAAATGAATGCTTTTTTCTCCATCACTCTCCCTCTCACATACCATTGTATATATCGAATATATTCAGCCAATTTTGTATTATATTCATTATCATTATTTTTATCCTTATATCATTTATTATTATTATTATCAATTCTATCATAATCATTTTTATTTTTCATTATTAATTTCAATTTAATCATAATCATTATTATATCCATACAAATAATCTATTGTTCATACTCAAAAAAAAATATGTATCAATAAAATGAGTGTATAAAGACTTTGATTTTTATTTATTATACAGAAAAACTTTGAATAAAATGATGGCAGCTCTGTGTCATCACTTCATTCAATGGAGAGACCAGTCTAGACAAGTTCAAACTTGTCTAAACTTGTCTGAACAAGTCGAAGAAACGATGACGTCATTCAGTCTCACCCTCGAACATCAGCGTTCTCTGTGTGTGAGTGACATAACCTCACTTTTAGAGGAAACCTAATTTCAAATGAGGTGGGGATTCTAACCTTTTTCTTCCAAACATAACCTCACTTTTAGAGGAACCATAATCTCAAAATTCAAATGAGGTGGGGATTCTAACCTTACTTTTTCAAACATAACCCCCACTTTGAGAGGAACCATAACCTCAAAATTCAAATGAGATGGGGATTCTAACCTTACTTTTTTAAACATAACCCCACTTTTACATTACCTTCAAGTAAAAATAGAAACTTATTTTATCACAGATGAAGCATTGTATCAAAATTGTATATAATTATTCAAAGAACAAGTTGGAAACGAATCTGTTTACGATTCTGAAAATGGTTGACGTCACACAAATTCATATATAGCTTGAATGATGTCATACCACCATCAGTCACTTTCAGCATTTCTCCAAAATCCAAACAAAATATTTCATTAGATTTAATGCTCGAGAAGAACATGAATTTAAAATGAAAATTATCCTTTAGCTTGAGTATTCAAATATATTTCAAAACAAAAATGATCAAACAATCAAGTATGAGTTGGGTCTCACAAATTCCATTGCAATGAACAATTTGGATGAATTCAATGGTTTCGAACCAAAAGAAGAGTGCCTACCTTCAGACATTTTGAATACGAAAGTGAGTGATAAAAACAAAAATAGATATAATTTGGATGTATTCGATGGTTTCGAACCAAAAAAAAGAGAGCCTAACTTCAGACATTTTGAATACGAAATAGGTAAGTGAGTAAATAAAATAAAAAAGTCTGTCATTACTTCAATGGAGGAGGGAATTCCACAGAAAATACTTGACAGACGTCAAATTTCGGGATAAGTTGAAAATCTAGTTAAAAATCTCTTGGGAATCTCTCAGTGATGTCACATTATGACCAGAACTGTAGTTTTCTCATTGTACCTGAAAATAGGAAAGAAGGTAGAGGAAATAAAATACAATGTCATTAACACTATTATTTATTCAAAACATAAATCATTTACAATTCTTGTTCTATATAATGGAAAATATTCACTTAATACATATCATATTGTCTGGAGCAATTTCCAAGTTTCGGGAGCCAGGTGCAACGAATTTCTGCCATTTTCAGGAACAGCTACTTTTTCCATAGGTCTCGACGAATTTCTGCCATGTTTTTTTCTGCCGCTCTTGACACAACTATATTTTTATATACATGTCAAAGTTTTTGCGGTACCTGCCATTGTTCAAGTCAAAGTCCTTGACTATGACGAGGGCATCGTATTGGCTTTGAGACCAACATTCCGAACACAGCTTTTTGAATTGTTCGAAAGTCATGTCGGGGGAAACGTGCTCATCGAAAACGTGTCGCAAGTTGATTTCGTCCTGTTTGAAGAGCGCAATCATATTGCAATTGTCACGTCAGCTGTTTGGGTACTTTCGAATAAGTCTGACAGAGATAGATGGCATCGATGTGTTTGTGCCTGCACATTGAGAAATATTCGCGAATTTTCTGTTGTCCATCACATGCCACATCGTCAAAGATGAATATAGAGTGAGATCGAGCATCTTCCATAAAGATGATTTCATCGTTGTCTCTGTACGGGAAATAGTCAATTTCATCCATACCGTTTAGCGCTTCTTCTAGGAATTGATACTTGGGCTGGTACAAGGATTTCGAATAGACGTAGACATTTGCGAATTTGGGGCCGTTTTTATGCAACAGTAGCGACAGCATAAGGTTCGTTTTTCCTGATCCGCTAGGACCACAGATAACGGTTCGGAAGGAATTTGGGAATAGACTGCCATGTTTACTTCCCCCTCCATCACCACCGCCGCCTCTATGCCGCACATCGTAAACGTCAAAGTTCTCGATGGGAAGCGTGTGCTCTTGCTGAACGATCTCCATGTTCTGATCGTAATCTACAGGGTGATCGTTATTTATTTCCACTTGAGTGACTGTCTTCTTCAGTCCATTTCCCTTCTTTGTCCTTTACCCTTCTTTGATCTCCATTTCCTCTGCGGTGGAAATATCTTGGATATTATATTCTATATTCCCATGATTTGTTTGTGTTAATTTTTCCATCAGTTCTCTTGTGTGCATTGGTTAGCATCAGAATGGTCTTATAATTGAACATATCTCGATCTGTGAAATTTATTGGTTGGTTTTTGGTAAGCAGTTCTTTCAACCCATCAGTCAGTTCAAAGGAATCACGTCCCAGCTTCAATGTATTGTCTTCAATTTCAATAGGCTCTCTGCCTATGAAATACTTCAATCCGTTCAAAGTAATGCCATAACAGTCAATATCAGGTAGCAGGGACATGTTTACTCTTCGACGTCTACACTGCAACTGGCACTCGCTGCCATATCAATCATGTTTATAGGAACCTCCTCAACACCCATCAACACCCATCAACACCCATCAACACCCATCAACACCCATCAACACCCATCAACACCCATCAACACCCATCAACACCCATCAACACCCATCAACACCCGGCAACACCCGTCACCACCCCATCGAACCTCAGCTGAAATCTATATAACTAGTGATGTCATCGCTGTGACGTCAGTCTTCATGTTGGTGTACGAGGGTCAGCCGTAAATAATGTCGGAATCGTTCAATGTTCGAGGATTGTCCAATATTTACCTATCTTTCGAAATTCTCTCGAAGAAATCTCATATCCATGTAAATGATGTTGGTATCCGCGAGACAGGTCGATAAAGACAAATTGAATTTTTAGAGTATTGGAGGAGAATATTAGAGGGAGTCAGTGGCAAATAATATCAGAATCGTTCAATGTTCGAGGATTGTCCAATATTTACCTATCTTTCGAAATTATCTCAAAGAAATCTCATATCCATGTAAATGATGTTGGTATCCGCGAGACAGGTCGATCCAGACAAATTGAATTTTTAGAGGATTGGAGGAGAATAAGTCTGCAGGCGAACGTGGGGCTATCCCCGAACTCTCTCTCAAAAATGTTGTCAGTTCGAAAATTCAATATATATTTTTTTTGTATTTACCCTGTTTGACGTTCATTGACGTAGGATTCAAGTGCATTGGTCAGACGTCAACTTCCTAGTCCAAGCTAATAGCCAATTGCGGTTATCTTCACTTGAGTCTGTAAAAATTGATGGTCCGCAAGGACCTGATTTATTATTTTTTGGTCAAATTACCTTGAGCTGTTCTGGCACTTCTTGTTGTTGCTCAGCTCCAGCCATGATGGTAAGGCGGGTTGACCTTTGACCCTTTTTGATAATTTTCCCTAGATCTAGAGAATAATCACAATCTCCATCTCTCTCTAACACTCTTATGACAGTTTCCTGTAGGATTATGGAAAAATTCCCTAGATTTCAGATACTTTGACCTTGAAAAAGTTTTATTATGTTCCCTCGCCCATAACTTTTCAGGCTAATAGTCAGTCAACATTTGTCGCAAGCCATATGAATGGTTGTCCTTATATACTTTGTCGTATGCATATGATTGTAAGCCGAAATAGCTCAGTTGGTAGAGCGTTAGACTCATAATCTAGAGGGCCCTGGTTCGAGTCCAGGTTTCGGCACAAGATTCATAGGTGATATAACATACATTGTCAAGTATAACCAGGCAGTGTATATGTATTCGCGGGATCAAGACCATAAGTTTTATGACTACTATCGCGAAATTTTTCAAAAACGTCGGCTAGCAATAAAATATCGGTTTTCATGTATGAATCGACATATTCCCCCAAATCAACGCAATTGAAAGCATTCCATACTCTATAATCCTCTGAACTCATATACATTGATGCTGTTTATCTATATCAACTATGAATTTTGTTTTTTTTGTTTTTTCGAAGGGGTTTAGCGCACCATAGTTGGTTTTCAACGTTTGCAAAACTTATTCTTTTGTTTAATAGCATTGGACACAAAAAATTGGTTAGGTTGGGTTAATTTGAAAGAATACACTCTACAATGTTTTACTTCTCTATATTCCAAACAATAATTTCCATTTTTCCCATATTGATTATTATTCATTCATCATACATAATGTGATACGTTGACATATGTCACAGCGCTGCATTTTGGTTTTCCTATATCCCCATCTGAGAGAATTTTCAATGAAATAACATAACGATCGCCAACATCCTGTACATGTATAGGAAACATACATTTTGTGATATTTCTTGAACACACACACACAGTTGCTCTGAAAATATACGTCTTATCTCTTTGGCGTCCGGAACAATAATGAACCAATTGAACAGGGCAAAAGACTTAAATATTTTTTTCACTAGCGCTTCCATATAGTGATACATGGTGGAAAAAATGGTGCTTTTCTCAAAAAACACAAATCGGTAGGGTGTAAGGTTGAACGATAGTGACGCCACCTAGTGAGTAATACAAAAACTAAATTCCACCAAAAATGGAAAATATCCAACCTCATTGTCATTGGGAAAAAAATGAAGAAATTCGGTTGTGTAAAATGTCTGAGATTGACTGTACTATGAAATTTCGAATGATGATACCATTATTGAACAGAAACATAAAACTGCGACGCAATTAATTTCTCGGAATCAGTTGCGAGACATAATTCTCGGAATCGATTGTTTATTCAGGTGTTGGCGGAAAGATATGGATTTCTGAGAAATTTGCTGACACCATTATCCAATTCTTGGAATTTTCCAATCGTTAGCTAATTTCGAGAAGCAAAAAAGATGGGGAATTCTTAGAATCGGCACGCTCGAACCGTGGGAATATTTTTGTATAGTCAAGGTCAAATTATGATGCAATCATTTGCCGCGAAAAGCATATTCAAACATATCAAACGACAGTGACGTATATATGGAGAGACTGACTGCTATTGCTATTTTTCTTTGTTAACGATGAGCAGTTATATTTTTCTTTCTTTTCATATATGGTTGAGTCCCAGGCCCCCATGAATAAGTCAAACATCAGTGACATGCTCCCATAGGCCTCCCAATATTGAACATTAGTGGAATTATTAACCTCAAACCGTAATTTTTCTATGGATGATTGGACCGCAATGCGGCTTTCTCACACGATAACCTCACATATCTCAGAGCTCCGTAGTAGTCAACCGAGACCGTTAAACATTCTAGGCGGGTCGGCCCCCATAACATAAGTTTTTTCACACTTGACCTACAACCGCTATATTTTTTCTACGAATTATTGGGCCCTAATGCGACTTCCACACATATCTCAAACCTCCGTAAGAGTCTCCCTATACCAAAGGTTAAACCACCTACCCGCCATATTTTTTTCCTATGAATAATGGGACCCCCTTTTACGTTCTCATACACCAGACCTCCGTGAGGCTCCCGATACCGCTGAAGAACCCATCGTTGCCACCCTATCACACCCCGATTTTTTAACATATCTGGGCCCCCATGCGGCTTCCAGTTGTCACAGGCCTCCGTGGCAGCCTCCAGATACCGCTGAAGAATCCAGTCGTTACCCCCTAACGGACATCTTGAAATTCTTAACCTACAACCGCCATATTTTTTTCTATACATGGCTGGGGCCCCCAGAATGCCTCCAGATATCTCCAACCTGTCTCAGACCTCCGTGGTAGTCTACCGATGTTGATAAACACCCCCAGGCTCCCCATATAACGGACATCTTGAAATTCCCAACCTACAACCGCCATGTTTTTTTTCCAATGATAGGCAACCATGTTTTTTTTTCTCCTAGCGGCAGCCATGTTTTTTTTTTTATATGGTTGGGTCCCCCAAAACGATCCCCCGTTCCCAGCTGTCTCAGACCTCAGTGCCCCAAACCAGTGGCGGTGACATGTGGCGGGAGTAACCAGAGAGCATATCTACTGACTCCTACAAATAAAAGATGAGGAGCCGTATATTCCTTTCAAAAACACATTCTTTGGCCACTTTATCCCTATATCGATCACCGAACCACCCACAGTTCAAGGAAGGTCGTCAAACACGGCTACACGGGGGAATGGAAGATTGAACAAAAAATAAAAATCGAGCACAAAAAAATCCACCCGCCCAAAACAATTCGAGAAAAAGTGTTCCCATGAAAAACCTGTACAACGCACCTAATCCTATTGAGGCTGCCAAATACCAAGATTTGCAGTTTCTAAAAAAATTCTTGGAGAAACCAGCATCCCGGCAATTTTATTAAAACCTCAACACTGTAGAAGTAGCATAAAAAGGAACACTGCAGGACATGACGAAGAGGAAGCAGCCGGGGATGTCAGTGACGAAGTGCTCGTTGGTGAATAATTGTAGGGAAAAATAGTGATTGTCCATACCGTTATAAACATTTTAAATTTTTTTATTATAAAAAAAAATGGAAATGTGAGTTTATATTATGTATACATTTTATAAAGACTTAATGCGTTTGCACATATTTCATAGAAAGCAAATATCATAGAAAGCAAATAGGAAAATATGGTGGTGAACCAGTTTCAAGTGGCGAAGAAAAAAATAAATTAAAGGAAGTTCTGCTGCTTTGTTAGGAGTGGCGGTTTCCATTTGAAAGTTATGATATCAGATTTATGGTTCAACAATATCTCAACAAATTAGGTGAAAGGGAAAAACCCTTCAAGGACAACCTTCCTGGCATCGATTGGTTCAAATCCATTTTGTTGAGACACCGTGACTTAACCATAAAACTAGCCGAAAATACGGAGAGAGTAAGAGCTGCTGTCTCATATGAAATTATCGAACAATATTTCACTCATTTGCAGGAGTCTTTCGAGGGTGTAACGCCTTCCAACATAATTAATTATGTGAAATGCACAAAATTATAGAGGTGACACCTATAATTCGTGGGGTGAAGCTTAGACCTAATAATTAATTATGATGGGACAAACTTTTCCGATGACCCGGGTGCCACCAAAGTTGTGCTTAAAGGGTAACATATCAATTATCGACACCTCAAAATCTAGTACAAGTGTTATATTGCAATAGCTGGTGATGCACTCTCATCCCACCTTTACGTGCTTTACAAAGCCAAGCATTTATACCCAGGATGAACAGAAGTCCCAGGGTCAAGATATAATCGATCAACTAATGGATGGTTCGACAGTGAAAATTTTGAGGAAATTCCTTACTATTGCTTCACCATATTTGCGAAATTTGGATGCTCCAAAGTAATGATTGACGACAGTTTGAATAGTCTGTTATTCAAAATGTGAGAGTAAAATGTAAGATTTGTCTTTGTTTTTTTTTTGTGGTCCCCCCCCACCCCATTGTTAAGCTGAAGTGGATTTAACATGAATTAAAGGAGGATTCACTTCATCCCCATATGAGGGGGGAAGCGGATCACTATTCAACAATAAATTATAGCAATAATTGAGGGCCAAAAATTTTAACAATATGCTTTCAGAGAGCTGAAGAGTAAGGTTCAACATAAATATTTTTTTAGATTTTTTTTTTCAAGAACGCTGACATATTTACAAAATACGTAAATTTTGATCCGCTTCACCCCGTTTGACGGTCCTTTATCCATTTTCAAAAAATTAAATATTAAACTTTCATTTTAATTTTTTTACCCAACAGTTTGACAATTTAAAACACGATAGGCTATATATCACAAACAAAAGATGATAACAAAAAATTCTCAAAACCATTTGTAATAGGAAAATGAACTAAAATTACATAAAAGAGGACTCACCCATCAACCTTCTAGGCCCCACCTACCCCAACAAAAAGTTTAAATAGCAAACCCCACTTGGATACATCATTGAAAACCAGTTCATAGTCTCCTAGCCCCTTATCGGCCCTTATCGCTGACCCCAGTCGGTACGAGGTTTCCTTCGGAATCAAAACACCGAATTCAATTCTGTTTTTTGTAAGGTCGATTGACAGAATTCCCTAAAATTTTAAAAGAAGTTTTTTTTTTTTAAGTAATGGGCAGTCGGTAGGATTTTCAAAAGTATATCCATAGTGGAAAACTATTTTTCCAATTGGTAATTTCGGAAATCGCGAATCTACAGTTCCACCGAAGAACCGAAGTTCATAGCAGTAGGAAGACGTTCGAGAAAGACAAAAAGAGCAGGCCCCGGAGCAGCCAAAATAGGCAGACTCGAGAGGCTACCCTGGAAGGAAATTGAAGACAATGGTTGAGAGAAACATCGCTGTGAGTAATCATTTGTTTATAACTAGACTCCCTCATCCCAATGAATTTATTAGCAAAAAACTAAAGTAAAGTGCAG